>WKFP01014893.1:88158-98874 GCA_011057875.1 Pterocles orientalis | reverse complement strand
TTTTTTTTTTTTTTTTTTTGCTGTTGGTGTCTTCGGTAGCTGTTAGGTGACATGGCCGCTTTGTTCCTTGCCTCGTACCTTTCTGCACAAACCAGCAGCGTCAGGGGTTTGGTGGCGGGAGGGGAGATGCCGCGAAACGCTGCTGTTAACGGGCCCAGGTGAACTCATCGCGCAACCGCGCCGACTTTCCTACCCATTACTCCATTGGTTCCGGAAAAAAAACCGGTGGAAGTTCGGGGGAATCATGTTCTTTCTGAAGTTGGGGGAGGATTTAGATAGGTCAGAAGATGCTGAAATGATGGCTTGTGGTCCAATATCGAGGGACAGCCATTCTCCTCCCTCCACCTCTGGACACGGCATCGAAACTTGTCCCCTCTGGAAGTTTCTCTTTTCAACTGCCGGCGAGCCTCAGCGGCAACGTGGGGAGACTTGGGATACCTGGCACCTACTGAACAACGCTCCAGATACTTGAGAAGGACTTCAGAGATTTCCTAACAGCAGCTACACTCAAAACCAGGGGCCTCTGGCAAACTCCCATGGACTTCCTTGAATTTCTTTGTCATCTGCTCTGTTATTGTTCTGCACTTTTCTGTGAAAACAGGCACAAGTTCCAAGTCCCATCAATTCAAGCCCAGTCCGTGGTGTTACGGAATAAACTAGAACAAAGGAAAGTTGAGATTCAACCTCAGAAAACATTTCCTAATGGGCAGATCTATGAGACTGTGGAATAAATGCCGCAGGGATGCAAGGGAAACCCATCACACGGCAGAGCTGGAGAGGGGGCTGGAGAAGGGATCAGGCAGAAGGTCCTGTGCTGGCAGGGGGGTGAACAAACTCATTACAAGGTTATGCTTTCTGATTTTTTTTGTGTTTATTGTCCTTTTTCCTCTTGGGACCCAAATCTCCAAAAAGCTTGGTGATGCCCCCGGGAATAGGACCCCTAAATAAATGTGGATGATGCCCCAGTGGGGTTTAGAACCCACACATATGGGCATGTGGGCGTTTAGTGATTTTAAAAGTGAATTCCCATTAAGACCTTAACCAGAAAGGGGGTTTCCTGAAAACTCTCAGATAGCGAGGATCACGCCACGGTCTCTGTCCTGCCCCGTAAGTCAACCGGCTCCACAAAGAGCAGAAAAGCTCTGAAGCATCAGGCTCTGTGCATGATCTGAGCTGTTCAACCAGCGATGTAGAACTCAGCTGGAGCAGCGAAAGTCTGAGAGGGCCAACGTGGCCAGAAAGGATGGCAGACGTGGCAGTTCAGGGACCAGGAAGCAGGTGGGACCGGGAGCACGAAAGCAGAGATACTGATGGCAAAGGATGCCAGTGAAATTTTTTTTTTTTTCCCCACCTCTAACAATTGTGTGGGTCTGAACTGAGGAACACGGCCGGGAAGATGTGTGAAGAAGCTGCTAGGAGGGGCAGGCACCACCAAGGGGCAATGCAGAAAACTCATCTGCAGGGCTGGGAACAGGCAGAAGCACAGATAGCTGTTACCAAGTCCTGGAAAGCCTCCCGCGCTTTGTTTAGCACCTGCTCTCCCAGGAATCTCTCCTTGCTCAGACGGCAGCATTAGATGGACATCAAACAGGCTGCATTAGGAACTAAAGGATAATACTTGTTGAGTCCTTTCCTCACTGGTGCAGGAATATGCATTTTCCAACATAGTTTTCATCACTGAATGTTCTTCCTTAGTCTTGTAAAATCCCCAGAGGTGCCAGGAAAGACCCTGCGGGGTGTGGATGGAACGGGCACAGCAAGGACCATGACCTGCCTGGGGAGAGCCCAGAACATCAGGCAGACACCAGGAGAACAAGCTACATTACAAGGGCAGCTTCTACAGACTCCAGACAGAGCCAGCAAACAAAGTCAGAGCCAGTGTAAGGGAGGCAGAAAGGATAAAGCATGATCTAAGGTCTTAAGAGACTCTACATCCCTAAATCCTGTTCAAATAATTGGAAAAAAAAGCCTTTGCCATTATTATCTGAAATAATCCAAAAGCCCTGAGCAGATCTAGCCCATCCTTTCTCGATATCTCAGTTTTATACCTGGAAAATAGAGCGAGCGAGCTTCCTGTCGGGGCATTTCGACACTCAGAACAGACCTTTTCGCATCGGAAATGACTGACGGTGAACGCAAACTTCCACTGCCACTCGCGAGTCACACGCTTGGTGACATGCAAACACGGACGTACTCTTCAGAGCGAATACGCTTCTGCAAGAAAAGCAAAGCTGGCATCCCCATGGCTGCAGGAGAGGGAACACCAACGTCATCCTGCCTGGAAAGACACAAGAATTGAAAGGTGGCACGTGGGTGTTGAGCACGTTCACCATCAGCACATTTTTAAGGACCAAAATTCTTCTCGTCATGGACAAAATCTGGGGTAAAGCCCTTGAAGGGACAGGGACCAGCCACTTGCTTCCTGGCAGGTTTTCCAGCCAAGAGCACTGATGCACAGCAAGGGTACAAAGCAGTTGAGCAATTTTAAAGCCTGTCTGCATGCACGCTGAGAAAGCCCTCTGTTGCAAGAGTTAAAAGCAGAGTGCATTGAGCCTTCCAGTTCATCCAGCGGGAGCGCTGGCAGGGCTGCATGGATCTCCACCAGGGCTGCAGTGGGATGGAGTTAATGGGACAGGCGGGAGCCGACGATGGGACAGGCGGGATTCTGCCCGGGGCTGCTAGGAGGGTCCCGGGTCCGGCAGCACTGGACGAGCTGCAAAACTACAAAGCAGAAACCACTGAGCAGCAAAACCACCCAGCCGCCATTTCTGGGGTTACGTTATCCACCGAGTGCTCAAGCACCTCAATAATATTAGTCTCAAACCTTATTTGATGAGCATTTGACCAAAAAAAAGTCATTTTCCCCACGCACTTCAAGATATTGCTGCCTGTCAACAATGAATTGGACAGAAGAGAAGATGACAAAGCTGGAAGAGACACCAGACCCATCATCTATCAGTCACGGACTCACCCTGAGCTCAAATCTCAGAAAAAGTCCGTCTGCACCTGCGATGCCCAACACCACTGCATTTCACCCAGGTTTTCTCTCATTTTGCCCAAAAAACCAGGAGACTGAAGCCAGCTGAGTATTTTAAACCCTTAAAGTCTTCAAAAAAACCACCCCAACTTCATGCTTCTAAACAATCCCTCAGCAGAAGCCTAGTAAGTAACAAAGTTATGACAGGTCAGGCCCACGAAGAACAGATTATTCTGTTTTTTCCCTGCCCATCGCTATCCTGCTCCTACCTGCCTCTTCTCCTTCTCATTAGAAAACTCAGTGTGTGGCCCTGGAGCAGATCACACTGGAATCAAAAAAGTTGTTGAGATCTGCAGGGCAGGTGGAAAGTTAGCATGATTTTTTTTTTTTGAGTGAAAATCATGACCCTTTTCCCGTCAGATGTTTGTGCAGATTCTGAAGATTACTTGTGAAGACATACGCGTATGGTTTGCCCCTTATTTCTTATCTAAGGAGATTCTAATCTTTCATGTGCAGAGCTAAGGCGGCAGAGGTGGGAGCACCCAGAGTAAATACTATACGACATTTTAATTTTATTGAACTAATAGAGCCCTAGGGAGGAGCGGGAGGCTATGCACCTTTCTACAAACCAGTGGAAGAACTGTCCTCTCCCCAAATCCCACCTCAGCTATTCACGGTCCTGCAGCCACGGTCATACCGAGTGATGAAGGACCGAGGGGTACGGGCGAGGGTCCTCCCAGCGTCACGCCGTGCAGATCCCCAGCACAGACTCCAGAAAAGAGCCAGCACAGTGCCCCAAGGAACGTAATTTTGATGCAGGAACAGCCAATCATAGAATCACAGAATCACTAAGGTTGGCAAAGACCTCAAGGATCATCAAGTCCAACCGTCAACCCAACACCACCCAACCCACATCCCAAAGCACCACATCGACAGGAGATGGCAAAGCCCTTCAAAGAAGAGGCCACTAGCCTAGGGAAAAGCCCTACAGCCCCAGGAGAAGGTGGTGGAAGGTGCCAGAGGCACAGGCAAAACGTTTAGGGCACTCAGTGCCGCCTGCATCTCTCCGAAATCACATTCCAAGGACAGGGGTAACCAGCACGGGGCACTTCTGGGAACTCAGCTGGGCCCACGCGGGGCAGGACATGCCCTGCACAGCTGCCAGTGCCCCGGCTTCCCTGGGAGGATTTCCAGCGGGTCTCTGCTGAGAGCGCTGAAGAAAAGCCCATTTGCAACTAATTGTTGTTGCCGAGACACACCCGCTATGAAGCGGGCTGCGAGAACAACACCAATGCTGCTGAAAAACTGCCAGGAGAGGACATCCAGCCTGTCCCACCACGGCTGGGTGCAATCCAGCAGCCCAGAGGGCTCTGCAAGCACAAAGCCCCCGTTCCTTGGACCACAATGTTCCCCTTGGAGAATTTATTTCGACGGGTTCTTGGCATCCCATCCGCCCAGCTGCCAAGGGGAGTTTGCAGGAGGGTGAAGGAGAAGCGAAGTGACCAGAGGGTTTTCTGTAGGGTGGCGTTAACCCTCTGCTGCTCATTTTAGTGTCTTGCGTCCAGCAGGGAACAGAGGATGGGTGCTTGCAAGAGGATGTTCAGCTGGGAGGTGTGTTCAGAGTTCATTTTCTTGGTGGAAGACTTACAGGAGATGGTGCCTTTTGCCCATGGTAAGAACCGGCTGAGCACGGGTAGACATCGATTAATGCAAGCTCCTGGTGACGGCACAGAAAGGACAAAAACTAAGAACGTACCAGAGCGTGGAGAACGAACTATTTTTTCACCGTAGTATCTGATCACTGAGCCACACACGATAGAAACATGCAGGAGAATATTTACCGCTGTGCACGAACCCTAGTCTGCAAAGCAAGGAGAGGGCTTCGTTCTCATTCCAGACATGGATGTTCAGCAAAAGACCACCGAAAACATCTACAGCACATTCAGTGTTTTTCAGTTTTCCACAGAACGTTGGCTGAACTGGAAATTACATCGGCCGGAGAAACAAACTGAAAGTATTATTTTCCCTAACGGAACCGAGAATTGCAGAAATTAGATATGGGAAAGTCCTATTAGCTCATCCTAATTTCTTCCTGCGGGTAGAGGATTGTTCCCTACGGTACATTTTCTGATCCAGTGTTCAGTGACTTCCACTATTTCCCCTGTTCCACATCCTGATGGATCTTCTTGTTAGAAAAATGTTTCTTGATAACCCGACTTACTTTCCACTGATTAATATCTTCTCCTTTATCCCCACATCATCTCATTGGTGCATCCAAACCAGCTTTCCTCCCTGAAAGACAATCCTGCTCTTTAGCTACTCCTACCTAGCTCTCAATTTTTCCCCCATCACACTTGGTCAACAACTAACATGCGTGCTCCGTCCCCAAAAGCTGCATTTATTCATCAGTTCAGCCAAGCCCTTCACCGCTTTCATTGCTCTCTCCTGAACTTAAGATGTTCCCAACATTCCTGGCATCAAAGGCACCAGGGTGCTGGGATAGCCACCGGTCCTGAACCACACGGGCAGTATTTATTTTTTTTAGTTTATTTTTTAAACTGCAGGAACTGTTTTGGTCTGTTCCATGTAAACTAACCTCCTCTTTGCATGTCTGAGTGCACCCAGTGCTCTGCCAGCACCCTCACCACCCGGCAGCAGCTTTCACCCCCTCTGCTCACAGTAATTGTTCAGAAAAGCAAGCGCTACGGCTGCGGCACGGGTGCTGAGCACCAGGCACCCAACATGCTCATTTTGTCGTGTTTGGATCTGCTGCTAGCCCCCTTCGCCTGGGCTTTCAGAGCAAGATTGAGAAAGCCCGTGACCCACAGCCACCAGAGCTGCAAGCCCAGGAAAAGTGCCTTGGCCAGCGCTGGAGCTGGGGGTTTACAGCCCGCCTGCCCACAGCCCCTCCGGCACTGCTGGAGAAGGTTGTTTCCCCGGTTCAGGTGCTCTGCCAGCCCTGCCGAGCACAAAGCTGCTGTGTCACATCCTGGGGACAAGTGCATGGGAAGATGAGGGTGAACCATCCCCAACACCTGCTTCAGAGCTGTGCAGAGAGCCACTGCTGCCTGCACGGGCGAGCTGTGACACCCCCCACGTACAGTTATGGGGCTGCTCAGAGCACGAAAACCTCCATCCCAGCCAATGCTCAGGTGACCAACACATGGTGTTGATGCAGCACCAGTATGACCCAGCTCCATACTGGTTTGGACGGCAACTGCCTGCTGCCCTGTCCCCATCCTCCTCCTCTCCAGGAGGGACTTGCAGAGCTGCAGGGGAGGGCTATAAACCAGAATAAGGAGTGCCACATCTGCAGAGAGAAAATAGCTTAAAAAAAAATAGATCTGTTGTTCGTCTCTTGTAGACAGAGGAGAAACCAGGTAGATTTGGCCAGACCAGTTGTGACCAAAGCATGGGGAGCCTGCACGCAGCAGGGACGGAGCCCCTCTCAAAGCCCAGTTCAGGCAGAACAACTAAAGGGCTGAAACCCCACCGGCAGCTCAGCACCTCTACCTCCGGTGCAATGTATTTTCACTGAATCAGATGTTAACTCCTATGAAGCACTGAAGAGGAATTCTTCACCGGAGGTGGGTGAGGCCCCATGTTACCTCCAGACAGCTCATCGCCCTCCCAAGCAGCACAAATAACCCAGCACCCCACTGGGAAGGCATCATCCCCCAGTGGGCACCGAGCCCTGCACACCGGAGCCAAGGAACAAGATTTTGGAACTCTGTACCTGACCTGATGACAACTGCACACACACAACTCCTCCTTCAGGGAGTCTCTAGGTGTTGCAAAAACAAACAAACAAACAAAAAAAACACAAACACAAAAAAACCCAAAAAAAACCCCAAAACCAACAACAACAAAAAAATGCTGCTCAACTTTAAGCTCAGCTATTACATTTATTTTTCAATGGCAAAGGCAAGGCATAAATGCACAAAAACACCGTCATTTTGTGGTTGGAAATAGAGCTGTCATCCATTTCACCACCCGGAGCAGCGAGAGGGGCAGAGGCGAGAAAGGCACGACGTGTCCAGAGCAGCGCCGAACCTGCTCAGCAGGCGTCTGTCCTTTCAGAGAAGGTACCTGCTCAGCACCCTCAGGACCCAAGCCAGCACAGGACTCACTGAGCTTATTCCCAGCAGGATTCATCCCAGCCAGAGCTCTCGCACGGATACAGCCCAAAGCCTCTGTGTCACCTTTACTGCACCCTGCTGAGGGCTGCGCTGCTCGGAGTGGTGCCAAGGAACGGACTCACCATCAATCCCCCGTATCACCATCAATCCCTCATCCAAACATCTCATCTTTCTGCAGCTTGCTGCTCCCCAGATGCTCTGTCCTGGCAGGAGGCAATCTCCACCCCGTGCTGCTGTGTGCTAAGCTTTGATTTCAGCAAAACACGGTAGTGCAGGGAGAGCAGCAAGCCAAACCAGAGCCCTTCTCCCCCAACCAAACAAACTGCAAAAAAGAAAAAAAAAAAGAAAAAAGCGAACTGCATTTTGCTGTCAGTGGTTCCATGAAACTATCTCCTAGACTCAAAATCCAGAGGCACCTGCTGGAGTAGCAAGTCCTTGCTCTGGTTCTCAGTTCGGCGGCAGGGACAAGCTCCGTGCTTGCCCATCCCCAGGACAAACATCTTGACATCATTTGTTCAGACACAGTGACCCACAGCGGAGCTGTCAGCCCAGGAGAGCACTCGGGGACAGCCGGCAGGAAACCACCCTCCTGCGTGTCACTCCGGACATTAGACCCCAATTAAAAGCTGTTCAGGATCAATGGGTCTGGAGCTGGCAGTGTTTGCAGTGGCTCCACAAAGGATCAGCAGGGTGCTTTCCCAGCTTCCCAAACCCCAGTGCAACAGATGAGCACAGGCTGCCTAGGGACAAAACAGGGACTTTGCTTTGTCCCACAGCAGTGTCACCCTGCGGCTGGACCCCAGCACCCCACCTCCCCCAAGAGGGAAGCTGCTCACCAGGGACATTTGGCGTGTGGGAAGATCCCAGTACAAACCAGTAGCAGCTACAAGCACAGCTGCGTGTGGCAGCAAAACTCAGGTTTCTGTCCCTGCACTGAAGCCCACGGCAAAGCTCTCCCCTGTGTAGGACGCCAGGTACTGGTACCTGTTAACATCGCTGGATGCTGCTCCCAAAATATTAATGTCCAGCTTGAGTTTAACCAAAGAACCTGCAGTCAGCAGCAGCTCTGCGGCAGCGTTCCCCCAGCACCCAGACTGGGATGGGAGCAGCCCCTTGGCTCGCTCTGTGCCGCACTCCATGGATGCTGAGCAGCCCACCGAGACCCGCGGGGTGGCTGCATCTTTCCATCCACTCTCTCCAAGCAGAGCACTACCCTACGACCAGGTTTTAACAAGAAGCAAATGCACTCTGCTAGAAAGAGCAATGCAACACACCACGGGCATGACCACAGGAGATAAGTTCACGCACACAACCGTTCGCCCATGTGAATCCAGGAGCGGTCGTGCACCATCCGCATGTTTCAGGGACCCAATATTCTCGCCGTGCTTTGCCTCAGGGGACTGCTCCCTGTCTAACTCCCCTGCTACGGGACTGCAGAAATATTTTCCCTGTGTCCTGGGGGAGGCAGAGCCTTGTCCCCAAGGCAGCTGCATCGCAGGAGCATCAGCAAAACAACTCAGAGGAAGCAGGGTAACACCAGGAAACTGCTTTCTGGGAACAAGGCAATCCCAGCCGTTAAAACAACGGCTTGAAGAGAAAAAAGCAGACAGCTCTACCCACCAGCCCCCCATGCAGGTGGCCTTCTCCCTCCCCAGCCCCCTCCTCTCAAAGCTGGAGGAGCAAATTGCTTCCGCTCATTAGCATTTGCCAAATAACCACAGAGGGAAAACAAAGTCCCCAGCAGGGTATGAATGAGCTCAAGCCTTTATCACCATCCTGCTGCACCAAACAAGCATGTCATCGATTTTCCATGCTCTATGGCACCGCTTCTCGCTTTCGGAGAAAGACGAGCACCCTTGCTCGCTCCAGCAGGTTCAGAATGGCCAAGGGGAAGCAGAGCAGCGAGAAGGAACGATCGGAGCTGCAGGATGGGAGCAGAGGGGGCACACGGCAGCTGCAGAGCCTCCGGGCACAGACACGAGCGTCAGGAAGGGCTGTGGGCAGCGTGCTCGTGCGTTGGCTCCTCCACCATCTGCACGCGAGGGCACTGACTCGTGGGAACAAATGTTTTAACAGAGCCGAGGGGACCCGTCACAGCCTGGCTAGCTCACATCCCGGTGGAACGAGGCGCAGAAAACCAGTCACCCATCAGCCCTGCCACTGGTCAGCCCTGGCTGCTTCTAGCACACACGGACCCCAAGACCAAAGCCACAAGCAGTTGAACCATCACCTCTACTTCTTTTTGATCTCCAGTAATGCTGTCACGGGGTGGCACCAGGTCCCTGGCCAAGGATTTAGAAGGGGAAGAGGGGTGCTGACGTCCATGGCAGCACCTTGTTGGAACCTTCACCCTGAGCGCATCACAGCAACACCAGCTCCCTCCACAGGCTTTGCAAGCGCTGCAGTGGAATTTGACTTTTTTTTCCTTCCAAGAAGGAAACTGGACCATCCCTGGGGGGCAAAATGGATCCCACGGTCCCCTTCCCAGGGGGAGGAGGTACATGAAGCATTTCCATACCCAGCCTGGGATCCACGGGCGGCACAGGGGCAGTTTGGACTCACCCGCGTGCTTCAAGGACAGCAAGAGCAGACACGGTCCTTAGCGGCAATCGGGCAGGTTTTTGTGCGGAGTTTCTGTAAACAGAACCATTTCAGGCAGGACTGAGTCAGTAATACTCACTGAGAAGCAGAAGAGATGATTATCTTCAAATGCAAGCTGAAAGCACACTGTTTACGAGCACAAACATAAATGGGCTCACACTTTGATGAACTCCCACTCACACATAGTTCAAGTGTTAATAAATGGTTGGGGAGCTGAGGTTTTAATGAGCAGGCAGCAGGGAGGTTAGGAAAGCAGCTCTAGCCAGGAATGTAAGTGCTCATGAGGAAATCTTGGGAAGAGCTGCCATGGAGCTCATAAATAAAAATTCAACATTAATCAAAAACAATTAAAAGAATGTAGCCAGGGCAATGCAAAGTTAAGTTTTTCAGGTTTTTCTTTGAACTAAGAAGCATTTCAAGTTGAATCAAAGTTTATTTCAAGTCTTTTGTAATTTAAGGTTTTAAAAAAAAAGTGTCTGAGCTCCAGGAATCAGCTCTTCAGCTTCATCCTCTTGCACAGTGCCAGCTGCTCCTGGGAAGAATGACTTGGAAAGGGAACATGTGCACTGCAGACATTTTTCAGCCCTTCACATCTTCACCCAAGTTCCCCACTGTAAATCTAGCTCTCCGATCAAATCAGGAACAGCAGAAGGGAATCCAGGGGACAGGGCAGAGGGGAGCTGCTCCTCTGCAGCCCTGGGGTCCCGGGACATGCCCGTCACCTCTGCAGGTACAGGGGGACACAGGCACTGCTCAACACTCAGCTTTCTGCCACCCTGCTCCCACCTCTAAATCCTGCCAAAGCTTTCGCTGGGCTACAGCCTCATCCCGCCTGCCCCAGCCCCTGGGGCTCAGCCCCATCCCGCCAGCCCCAGCCCCAGCCCAGGGGGCTCAGCCCCAGCCCGCCAGCCCCAGCCCCAGCCCAGGGGGCTCAGCCCCAGCCCGCCAGCCCCAGCCCCAGCCCAGGGGGCTCAGCCCCAGCCCGCCAGCCCCAGCCCC
>WKFP01014893.1:58011-77641 GCA_011057875.1 Pterocles orientalis | reverse complement strand
AGTGCCACCCCCTGCCATGGGCAGGGACACCTCCCACTAGCCCAGGTTGCCCAAAGCCTCATCCAGCCTGGCCTTGAACCCCTCCAGGGATGGGGCATCCACAGCTTCTCTGGGCACCCTGGGCCACTGCCTCACCCCCCGCACAGGAAAACATTTCTTCCTCACATCTCATCTCCATCTCCCTTCTTGCAGCTTCAAACCGTTCCCCCTCGGCCTGTCACACTATACTCCCTGATCAAGAGTGTTTCCCCATCCCTCCTGTAGCCCCCTTTAGGTACTGGAAGCTGCTATTAGGTCTCCTCGGAGCCTTCTTTTCATTTCTGTGCGCTGCTAGCGAAGTAGAGCTAAGCCTGGGATATCACAGCAGCTCTGAAATGGTGCTGCCTTTACCACTGCCTCCATGCCTTACACCGCTCTGGTGCCTCTCCAAGGGAACAAGAGGATTAGTGCTTTTAGTTTCTGGCTTTAAGCCAGGATGGTTCTATTAATGACACTTGCACCCCGTCAGCAAACATCACACAGTCAGCCACAGCGAGCACCTCGGACCTCGATGACGTTGCTCATCCCAGGCTCTCCCCATGCTGCTCCAGGACCAGCAAAACTTGCGTGCGGGTTGCCACTTCGTTTTCTAAGTGGCTGACTGCTGTGCTAAGAGTCGGGGAGGCCAGAAGTCTTGAGCCAGCTGCCAAAATCTTGACGTGACTGAAGATCCAGCTGCCAGGAGACACATCACTCCCGAGAGCCAGGGGCTTTGGGAAGGGGAGATGCTGTAATGCTCCAGCCACCCTTGTGAGGCTGGGGCAGGGTTTTAGGGAATGTGACACATGGTCCAGCAGCTCTTGGCACTGCTGGGGAGTCGCAAGCCCCCCCAGAGCCCGCGGCACACACCTCGGACCTGCTCCAGGGAGCGGATCCCATCGCTTCCTCCTGGGCAGGGCTGTCTGGGGGCCGGTAACGCTGTTTTGCTGAATTTCTCGAATTCCAAGGACTGTTTTCACTCTGAATTATGTTGAAAACAAAGACTTTGGGGCATTTTTATGGAAACAGAACGGTGCCAGGCTCCCAGTTGCAGATGAAATCTGAGGCAGCCAGGAGGGGAGGAGAAAGGCTCGTCTCCCCTGCGGTCCGGTGGCAGGGGCTGAGCTGGTCGTCTCCAGCCAGAGTCAAGTCCCCACTGTGCTTGAACTGAAGGTTAAAGCAGAGAAAAACTGCCCAGGGATCCCAGAGCTAGCGCTGGGGTTCCTCTGGAAAAGCAAAAGGTTTTATCAGACATGACATGACTTAAAAACCTTTCTGCTCGGGACAATACCGTTGCACTGAAAATGCCCTGCTCTCTCTCCTGCTGGAGATTTTCCTTTTGTCTTTCTTTGGTCCTTATCTGCAAGGTCTCCCCAGCTCTGGCAGATATCCAGGTATGCGAATGCTTGCTCTGGGAGATCCCCGAGTGCACGGATAGGAGAGGATAGAAAGAAATACTCCTGTGCCTGTCTGCTATAAATCTAAGAGAAATAATTACCATCAGCCACACAAGTTGCCTAAAAAAAAAAAAAAAAAAAGATTATTTTCTCCTTGCAGTGATCTTTTTTTTCTTCCAATTCTTTTCCTAGTTGGTGGAGTACCTAAAACTCAAACCAGACGGGCTGATTTTCTACCTGAGGGAAACCTGCCCCAACCCCAACATGCCAGGTGAGCCGACATCTCCCAGTGCCATCCCTAGCTCCAGTTACCGCCCAGTGGGGCCAGTTTGAGCAGCGCCAACCCAAGTTTCCTTTACTGGGTCCAGCCTTGCCCAGACCCGGGTGCAGAGGGAATGGAGAGGTCTCTGCTCCTCTGGCAAACCGGGCAAGTCTCACGTCATGTCGTCTGCTGAAAGTGGCCACTTGCCAGGCCTGGCTGAGGGTGGCCCAAAGCCAGAAGCAGAGTCAGTGCTCCAAGTGGATGAGGGACTTCTGGTGCCAAACAGACGGCTTCTGAAAAATGCCCGGTTTTTCAGGCAGCAGGAAACAACCTGTCCTGCTAGTCTGGCTCCTGGTGGGTCTATTGAGCTGCACATGCGTCACTTTGTCCTTTGGCCCAAGTATCACAAACGTGGGTCACTTCAGAGCCTGCCTGTGGGACCTCTGGGCAGGGGGCTCTGGGGTACAGCGGGGACAGTCCCTGCTCTGGGACCAATGCAGGGCCCTCCAGTGGGTCTGCACCTCCCTCGAGGGCTGCTCTGGGAATAGCAGCTGCTTCCAGGCACGTTTCCACACCTTTTTTTGACTAAAGCTACGGAAACTGGCCTTTGGGTGGTAGGTCAAACCCAGGCATCCACATAGTCCTTCAAGGACTGATGCTCTGGTCCTGCTTGGGGCATAGGCAGACTCCTAATAACAACTTCTTTCTCCTGATTCACAGCATCTGCAGCACCGGTTCCACCAACCCACCCTTCCATGAGCGTAAGTTTCGGGAGGGTCTGTTTTATGGGTACCTGGCTGGTTTAATGTTATTGCACTTCCAGCTTGCTGATCAAACTCTGCTCTTCTCTAAAAGGCAATAACTCAAATGGAATATATTAAGCCCAGCTGCAATGTTGTCCCCTTTCCAGCTTGGATGGGGATGAGGAATAGCTGGGCACAGCTACCATTAGAGCTGAAGATGGTTTCCATTCATACTGTGCTCCTTGCAACATGTGAGCCTGTCCTCGGGGAGCCCTCTCCCCGCTGCCCTCTTTGCCAGGCAGCAGCGAGGAAGACGTGGTCGGATTCTGGGAACGCTCAGCCTTGCTGCTGGCCCTTGGCCACTGGCCAGTTCTTTGTGCTCCCTCTGCGTCCCTGGCTTCGGGACATGTCTGCGCTCAGTCACCGCTCCGAGTGCCGAGCAGTGTTGAAACCCCTGGTTTGAGCAGCCCATCGCAGAGCTCCGCGGAGGATAAAGAACCGCCTGAGCACTCACCCACCTTCTCAGAGAGCTTTCACAACCTGCGGTGGGATCCCATGTCGCGGTGACTGCTGCAATCAGCGCTGGTGTTTGAAGCTGTGCTGGACAAATATGGACCGTACCACTTTGTCACTGCCTGCTTTGGGGACAGAGGCTGTGTGCGGTGTCCGTGTGTGCTCGTGGGGCTGTTCTTTGGGCAGCTGAGCTGTCTCCAGGCTTTCCTTTGCCCCCTGCCTCAAAACAAGCTGCAGAGACCTGGCTGGGCTAACCCCCAGGTTGGGACGACCCCCCTGGCTGGGATGACCCCTCTGCTGCAGGAGACTTGTCACTTTGGGATGTTGAAAGCAGAGGGGACAGGGAGCGAATTGCAGCCCTGTGTGCGTGCCCCTCAGTGCTCAGGTAAACCCGGAGCCCTCGCCGTGCGCTGCCCACAGGCTGGGTTGCTGAAGGGCAATACTGCATTCAGTGAATCCCCCCCCCCAGGGTCTCATCCCTGCTGTGCGGGGGTACCTGCCAGCCAGGATGGGAAAAGTTGGCTTGGTACCGCTCTCATCTCTTGTGCCCACCCCAGGGCCTTTCAGAGGGACTCACCGGCTGGGGCTCTCTGGGCGGCAGGGGCTCCCTGTCCCTCTCCTCTCCTCTCCCATTTCCAACCGAAGCAGTTTTTCCTGGCGGCTTTATCCCCTTTATCCGTGTTTCTTTTCCAGAGACACCTTGGGCCTCTCAATGCGGATGGATACACACCAGAGCCTGTGGGTGAGCATCTTTGAAAGCACTCTCCTCCTAACAGGAGGAGACAGGACCTGGGGATGCTGCAGGAACCGTGGGGGTTACCTGACACATCTGTGTCACCTTCTGGTCCAAGAGCTGTGCTACAAAGCCCGTTTCTTACAAAGGCACCCAGGAGCATCCCGTGTGGTTCAGGGCCCTGAGACAAGAATATTGCAAAACTCTTTGCCCACAGCCAGCACCCAGTAAATCAAGCCCTGTCCTATTCCCCATCTTCCATCCTGCCTACTAAATCCTCAGTCTATTCCGTTACATTTCAGTGGGGCGAAGTCATGCATGTGCCCAGGTCCTGCAGGGACGATGTGCGCAGTAGGAATGCTCGAACACCTCTCCCCATCCTGGCTCCTTCGGCAGCTGTAACTGGGAGAGGCCATGGGTTGTGAAAGGAAGGGAGATACCCAGGAGGGAGGCTTGACTGCTGGAGCTTGGAGAATCGGCCGAGAGACTAGAGAAAACCTTCCCAACTGGTGAGGGTGGGAGAAATGGGGAAGGAGATGTTTGTTGCTATAAAAAACTGTCTCTCTCGGGAAGGTGCAGGAAAGTCACGCCTGCTACCCATGGACACCAGTGTCTACGAGAGCCCATACAGTGACCCTGAGGAACTGAAGGATAAGAAGCTTTTCCTGAAGAGGGACCACCTGATGATCGATGAAGTGGAACTGGGGGCAGGAAACTTTGGCTGCGTCAAGAAAGGAGTCTACAAAATGAGAAAGTGAGTGCTGCCCTGAAGGATGCTGAGGAAGCAGGAGAAGGGTGCTGAGCTCTGAGGTGTCCCCACCTATCCTGTTTCTAGTAGGAGGGTCCCTAAAGTGATAATGGGGTGGAGGTCTAAGAGATACTCTGGAAGGTCGGTGATGACTTTCCGTGGACTTCCAGTGACAGCCTCATGGCCATGAGAGTGCAATCTGCACTGCATGCTCCTGGGCATAAAACTGCCACTTCTGAAGGCATTTGGTGGGCTCAAAGAGGCAAGTGCATGCTTCTGAGGGCATGGCAGGGCAAAGGAGTGAGGCTGAGGAGATGTGGGATCCTTGGCTCTGTCGCTGTAGTCCACAGAGATGGCCTTTGCCCACTTGTGCCCCCCTTGAAATAATGATGCAGGTCTCAGCGTGCGGTGAAGTGCCTTCAGATCTACAGATGGCAAATACTGTCCTACACTGATGAGGGTGAGGTGATCCTTTCCTCTTTGGCCCGTCTAGCGATACCAGTGTAGTTCAGGGCTCTGCCAAAAGAGGCTCCTGAGATTGCTGTTGCGAGGTCAGACCATGTGAGAAGTGGTTTGTGTTCCTGGCTGCAATACACGAGTCCAGCTGCTGTTCCATTCATCCCGTGTGTGTTGCTCTTGCACCCTGTGCAGGAAGCAGATCGATGTGGCTATAAAAGTGTTGAAGAGCAACAACGAGAAAACAGTGAAGGATGAAATGATGAAGGAAGCCCAGATCATGCATCAACTAGACAACCCCTACATTGTCCGCATGATTGGGGTCTGCGAGGCAGAGTCCCTGATGCTCGTGATGGAGATGGCTTCTGGAGGCCCACTCAACAAGTTCTTGGCTTCCAAGAAGTGAGTACTGAATAAAATGTGGCTGGCTGATTTTCTGCACTTCTCATCAAACTCTCTTCTGCCGGGGAGCCTGTCTTTGTAGGTGGACGGAAGCTGATAACAGCAGAGAGAGATGTCTTTTCGTGTGAGGTGATAGTGACTGATGCTTCTGGAGCAGCCGTGTCCACATTCATTCTCCCTTGCAGCTGGAAAGCTTGGAGGGGACAGTGGAGTACAGAGTCATGGCAGGTCCTTTATTACTGTATTGTCTTTTCATCCTCCCCAGAGATGAGATTACAGTCAGCAATATTGTGGAGCTGATGCACCAAGTATCCATGGGGATGAAATACTTGGAAGAAAAAAACTTTGTCCACAGGGACCTGGCAGCCAGAAACGTCCTGCTGGTCAACCAGCATTATGCCAAGATCAGTGACTTTGGACTCTCCAAGGCTCTTGGTGCTGATGACAGCTACTACAAGGTACGTGTGAGGACAGTGAAGAATCCAGGTAGCTGGCAGGAGCCCTCCTGGCTGGGGGGCTGAGACCCCCTGGGGGGGTCTGCACTCTTCCCAGGAGCCCTGCCGTATGGCCACATCACACTCTGGCTGTCCTCGCTGCTGTGACGTTAAAAGGGGCTTTGCAAAGGTCTGGGTAGCAAGGAGGAAACTCAGACAGATGCAGAGGCAAGGGGCTTTGCAAAGGTCTGGGCAGCGAGGAGGAAATTCAGACAGATGCAGAGGCAAGGGGCTTTGCAAAGGTCTGGGCAGCAAGGAGGAAATTCAGACGGATGCAGAGGCAGCGAGGAGAGTGCAGTGCAGTGGGATGACGGGAGAGGTGCCAGAGCAGAGGAGAGAAGGTGACGAAGAAAGAGCCAGAGCTGATCTTCCCAGCAGTGTGCACCGGTGCATGACCGCATTGAGTCCCATGGCTGGGGTGCAGGAGGGGGGTGGCACTGTGGGACAGCATCCTGCACCCAGGGACAGCTGAGCAGGGCCAGCAAGACAGCGCCTGGGCCAGGGGTTCGGGCCCGGGGCTTAGGTTGGCAAGTCTTGGGACCTTGAGCTCCTAGCCTGGGGCAAGGGGATTTTTTCCAGCAGCATGGGATTGCATTAAACATTGAACAAAACAGAATTCTGGTTCAGCTCAGAGCAGTGTCTCCGGGTGAGAATGTTCCTCCTTTGCTTTGCTACAGGCCAGGACAGCTGGGAAGTGGCCCTTGAAATGGTATGCCCCCGAGTGCATCCTCTACCACAAGTTCTCCAGTAAGAGTGACGTGTGGAGCTACGGCGTGACCATGTGGGAGGCCTTCAGCTACGGGCAGAAACCATACAAGGTGAGGCAGAGCCCGGTCCATCACGGATGGATGCCACAGTCTGGTCTCCTGCTCTGCAACACGCTGATACGCACCGAAAGGATAATTTCTATTTCCCGGGGTGTGTGCCCATCCCACCATTGAACAGAGAGGGATGCAGGCTCACTTCTGCTTCACGAACGGCACAAATTAGTTCAGTTGCATCCCGCAGCTTTGTGTTCATTTAAGGAACAGGAAACAGCACGGATTAATTTGGATTTGAATCAAAGCGGATCTTCTCTTTGATCCTTCTGCTTGCTTGGAGAGCTGAAAAAGTCAGTTGCTCAGCCACTGGTCTGCTCAGGCTTGGGATGGGGTCTGCAGGCTGGGCTGGCCACAGCGTGAGTCCTGGGGTGCTGGGGTAGCAGACAGTGACCGTCCGGGCTGTGCAGTGCACGGATCCAAAGCATTACCCCAGGCCCTGCTCTAATCTGTCTCTTCTAATCCTGTTGCCAGCTCCAAAAATGTTAAAGCATTTTCCCACTTGATCCTATCCTAGAAAATGAAAGGCCCAGAGGTCATCAGCTTCATAGAGCAGGGGAAGCGCATGGACTGCCCCACAGACTGCCCGGCAGAGATGTACGCCCTCATGCAGCAATGCTGGACCTACAGGTAAGGCTTTCGCCCGCTCAGCTCTTTGCTGGTCCATCAGAACAGCACACGCTGTCTGGGTGGTGACAACACAAAGCAAATCATGTCTCCTGCCTTGCTCTCATTTCCCAGTCCATGATGAATGATGCTGCTGTTTCTTTATTATCGTACCCCTCCATTTGCCTCTTCCAGCCCTAGGAGATTTCGGAGCCTTTGTGCCTTTGCCCTCTCAGCTGCGTTCCTAAGCCCTGGTACAACCAGGCTGCTGTTCTTCCCCAGGTTCTTCTGGGCTTGGTGTCTTCTGGTTGCATCAGTCCACTTTTGTCCCTTCTGTTGACTCTATTTGTTCCTTTCTGCCCTTGCAGATGGGAAGAGCGACCAGGATTTTTTTCTGTGGAAAACACCATCCGCTCCTACTACTACAGTATTGCTACCAAGACAGAAAATGGGTCAGAGACAGAGGACAAGTCAAAAGCAACTCTTCCCTGAGTTTTCCTCTCTGCTCCTGAGCACACACCCTTCCTGCATGGGACCTGGAAAGGCTCTTGGCAAATTTTTGCTTTAATCTCTTAAATGCCGGTTCTGTTTCTCAAGTAGTTCCAGAACTAAGAACCTGGGAGATGATGCTGTCACAGCAGACAAGGGCACTCAGCTGTGCCTTGTGTCTCCCAGCAGCTGGCCAGGATTTACATCTCCAGCCTGACCCAGTGCAGGACAGCACAGACAGTATCAGAGTTCCTTCTTACCCACTTCCAAAATTATCCCAAGAGCTTAATGCCCACCAGGCTCACTGGGGATGAACTGTGTTGACTCCAGCAGACCTGGATTTTTCTAGATCCCTTAAAAAACGATTCTTCCACAGGAAACCACCAAGTACACATTCCTGGTGAGGTTTGCATGGGGCAGGACACAGGACAGGGAGCCATCGTGTCCCCTTCCCCTTGGCGTGCTGCTCGCTCTCAGCACAGATGAGGAGGAGCAGGGGGGCAGAGTTGCACTGTGCCACTGCTTTGTCCTCCACGCACCGCGCCAGCCACAGCGTTCACCCCCCAGGACACTGCCATGTGCCTCTTCAGCACAGAGCATGGGGTACATCCCCCCTGCACTGCCACAGCCCTCCAAGCTGGTTACTGCTCCCGAAACAACTGAACTCCCAGGACCCATTGCTCACCTCCTGGATCCCATCTGGCCCCTCTGTGCTCCTGAAATGAGCATCTTGCTTTTCAAGCCTGGATGTTGGTCACCCTGTAAATAAACTATTCTATATTTTTTAACATACCTATGGCTCAGATGAACTATCATAAATATTTGCAACTGCTTAAGAAAATAATTGTAATTTCCCTTCACTAGGCCAAGGATTCCTCCTTGATGCTCTCTATAACCCTGTGGAGTCACCAACCTGGTCCCCCTGGGCTGGTTTCACTGCAGAGCTGGAGCTTTCCTGCAGCTGATGGCATATAGAATCGTAGAGTCAGAACCATGGAATGGTTTGGGTGGGAAGGGACCTTAAAGCCCCCCCAGAGCCACCCCCTGCCATGGGCAGGGACACCTCCCACTAGCCCAGGTTGCCCAAAGCCTCATCCAGCCTGGCCTTGAACCCCTCCAGGGATGGGGCATCCACAGCTCCTCTGGGCAGCCATAGGTACATATACACATGTCTACACCAGAGCCCACTGTGGAAACCCACCTCCTGAGGCTCGTACTGATCTACCCCACCCCCGGATGCAGTGGGTTGCCCACGCTGGGGGGACTGTGGTCTGCACTGCTGCAGAGAGCAGAGTGGCTGGGAGGGCTGGGGGAGCAGGGGAGGCGGAAGATCAGAGCTCTGAGATACAGTGAATAGAAAAGCTTATCTCTCACCATCTGCTGGTATCTGAAAGCCACACAGTAGCTCACACAGAGTGCCTTGTCCCAGGGGTAGAATAGATGGCTGAAGCCCAGGCCAGGGCACAGCCTAAAACCTTAATGGGAGGTGGGTTTGATCTGGAGACAATGGTTCCTGGGGAGCACTCGGGTAGGAAGCCTAAATTCCCCTCTCCGTACTAAGCACTCAGAGAACCTGGGTATGGTGAAAAACAAGACTGTTCCCCTCTCCTTACTTAGACAACAGCCTCCAGTGATACCAACCATTTACCTGCCAAAGCATTTTCTCTCCCAATTCCATTACCTTGTCCTGTGAGCTTAAGAACTATGGACACGTTATCCCTACCAGTAGAGCGGAAAACAGAAGTATCAGAGGAGAGAGTGGCTTGTTCCTGTTTGTTCACTGACTTTGTGGCAGAGACAGGAAAATAAATTAAATTACCTCCCATGTCATGTTTTCCTCACAGAGAAAGCAGATTTTCTGCAGGAAAAGAGAAGGTTCGATGTGCTTTCTGCTTGAAAACCACTGCCAAAACTTTTTGTTTAGACTTTTCTTTCGAAACAAATCCATTTTGCAGTTTGAAATTAGTTCTGATATTAAATTTTCATTGAACTGTCTGCTGGTATTTTTTTCAAATTGGGGAAGGAAAGTACCAGAGAAGTCATATCCCCAGGGGAGCTTCTGGTTTAGTTGGAGATGATTTCAAGTGAGTGTGCGTGCACAGTCCCCGACAACAGAATATAAACCCCTTGAGATCATGCCACAGGAGCAAGGGGTTCTCCTCCAGAAAGCCATCTAGGCTGTGGATGTCGCTCTGGCTGTTCCGAGAACAGCAAGAGCTGTGCCAGTGATGAGATGAAGGCAGGGGCTGGGGTTCAGACTCGGAGCTCAGTGCTCTATGGCTGCTTCTGCTCTCCCATAACCTTCCTCAAATCCCCTCTTTTCTTGCTGACCCCTCCTTACCTCCTCCTCTCCGCTTGCCCCATTTCCCTCTCTGAATCTTTAAAGCTCTTTTGATTCTTGCACTCTCCATCTGCAAGGGAAAAGAAGAACTTCATCTTCTAACTAAGCACCCGCAGCGATAACATGAGAGATGATAAAGTATCTAATGGTGTCTGATCAACACTACGTAACACTCCATCGTATGGATGCAGATCTCTCTCATTCCAACCTATCTTATCACCAGTAAGCTGATCTTATCACCAGGACATGCCTATTTATCAGTCTCACTGCCGTATCACAAGCACATGCTGATCTTTCTATCTTTTTCAGCTATCCAGGCACTTTTGTTTTGTTGTGCCGCACAGCAACAACGGCTGACACAGCTCTGTGCTCACTGGCCTTTGTATCAGACCCCTCAAATGGATGCAAAAGTGTATTTTCAATGCTAGCAGTGGATATTTCCCCCTCTCTCCCCAAGAAGTGCTGTCTGTGAGGTTCCCAGGGGCATGGCCCAGCGCTGCTGGGCTGTCCTCTCTCCCGTGAGCCTGGTCAGCAGTGAGGCTGCTCGGTTTTGGCTGCGTTCTGGCCCTTAACTGAGGATAAGAGAGAGGGGACCAGCCGGAGGGAAGAGCCCTGGCAGGCTCCATGGCAGCTGCCTCCATCCCACCCTTGCTGAGATGAGCCACTGCAGCGCTCGGACCTGCTCCGTGTCTGGGGAAAGGGCAGGTTTGCATTTTCAGCGTCTCTGTCCTGCTGGATGCCTCCAGCTGTTGGCAAGTTGGAGATGATGCAAAGGCAGGGCACAGACCTCCTCACCGATGTCACCCTTCTTGTTACGAGATGTCTGGCAACTGCCACCACCTTCTACTGCAGAAAACGTGCCCTACTTATGACTGTAACAACGATAACTCTGAACCAAACAGCAAAGTAAGACATGGATGATTTCAGTGATGTGAAAAATCATGACAAAGGAATCCAAAGAGATTTTTAAAATCCGATTTTAAAAATCAACAGTGACTTTTTAAAAGTCTGATGCTGGGACTTGGAGAGTGCGTGGTCACAGAGCTGCCCCCATGCAGGGAGAGAGCTGCAGAAGCTGGTACCTAACTGGTGTCTTGGCCTCCATGAGCCAGTTAGCTGGGAAATCTTGTAGCCATAGAGCCAGAGAGTCCAGGGACACGCAGGCAGACGGGTGAGCTGGCAGGAGCAGAGACAGGCTCGCCCATCAGCCAGCCCGGCCAAGGCTTGCTTTGTTTCCACTGAAAGCTTTGACGGAGTCAAAACCTTTCCATAGAACATTTCAATTCAGTCTAATCAGCGCTTTCAGATGGAAAACTCTTCTGTAGGAAAATTTCCATCCAACTGAAGTCGTTTACTCCCGGGGTAAATGAGTATGATGTGGGTGTAAAGCACGGTCAGGTCAGAGGTGCAGCAGTTGCCACATCCTTTGGCATGATGTAAAGAGGGATGTGGTGTAACAGGCGATGGAGAACCACCTCCCTCCCCAGACCTACGGCAGCGGTGTACCGCGTCATCCTGGACAGGCTGCAGAAATTGATTTTGGTCATGTGTCAGTGAACTTTGGGAAACAGGCTGGAATGACAATCATTCAAGAGCCCTGGACCTAAAGTGAAGATGAAATCCTGTCGAGGCATGGAGAAGCCTGCGGACATCCACCTCTGCCTCTTTGCTGTCTCTCTGCCCTTTTTTGTTCCCCAGAGCAGTGCTTTCCAGAAACACCCAGTTAACCCAATCCTTTGTGAATTTGCATCATTGCTACGCAGCGATGCTCTCCTCATTTGCAGTTTTCACACAGTATGTTCTGCCGTAGCAAATCTTACAGAAAATAACGCTTTTATTTGCAAGTAAGAAGCACAGCAAGCACTTGTGTGGGAATTAGAATATATATCCTTCAGAATATACTCCAAGGCAAGGGCAGGCTCTGATTTCCAGTCTGGGAAGCGCCGTTGTTGCTTTCTCCTCTAACAGGAACGATTAATAGGCAAACTGGCTGAACCGATGGTTTAAAGCAAGGGTCACAAACTTGGTTCTTTATCAACTCTGAGACTAGGTTTAAACGTAATATTTGCAACTGTGCAAATGTTTGATGATGTTACACTTTTCACGGGGATGCTTCCAAATGTGGATACAGCTACGTTGTGCAAAGGCTTCATGAACCGGGACGTTTCAGTGCCACTTCTGTGCAGGTGCTTGTATCACACAGATGCTACGGTGAAAGCGATAACGCGATCTTTCTTGCACCTATGCAAGCCGTACCTTCAAAAAAGAACTCAAGATCTTTGCGGCAATAAATAAGGGAATCACAAAATACGCGGTCTTGCTCCAGCCATTTTGATAGAAAATGTAACTGGTAGATATTCAAACATTTTCACAAAGCAAAATGAAGGTATCAATATGGAAAAAAATTGCAATGATTAATAAAAGATAAACTGCACCCTACAATCAGTGGAGAAGCGGCGTGTTGTGTGTGTTTGTGCTTGTATTGATGTGAAGAGAAACAAGGATGGAAAAAGTGTTTTATGGACTGTTAACGGGTTAGAAAACAGGCGCAGGAAGAAGGATATTGAACACGTTCGAAGTTCACCTAGTTCATCCATTTTCCCAAATGTAAACCAGCAAACAGAAAGAAACTGTACAGAAGACAAAGACCTGATATTTAGGGCAGCCTGTTTTAACACCTACGGTGCTGCTCTGACATACTTGGAAAAATGACAAATTAACTTACATTGGGAGGAGCTGCAAAGACAGAGCAAAGCTGGAGAAGGGTCAGAGAGGTTAGTGACCAGGAGCATGAATAACTACATGGGCTCAGGTACAGAAAGTGGAAGGTAAAGAAGACTTTTTGTGATATAATATGAAAATCTCAGAGCAATCTACTCTCAGAAAGTGCCAGGAAGTTAGCAAAGGGCAGTTAAGACATTGGCCCAGTGAAAATTTTGGAATAGATTCCAAGGCAAGTATAAACTATAGGAACCACATTTTACAGGTGATATTAAGTTCCACTTTGCCATCTTTAATCCCATTTAATGTAAAATCATCTGTTTCATCTCCATTAATGTGACTTTAGAAATGAGCAAAAATCTCCCCTCTAGGTTTTCTTAATTAGGTTTTCTAAATCTGTTACCCTACTTGATTGTAGTTTCCCCCAGTCAAGAACTCCTGCTCTTTTCACTATGATTCAGAGATTTTGGACTTTGCTTCTCTGTATATTTGCAGAAAAGGCCATGCTGCTGAAAGGGGTCCCATTTGCTTTCCGTACCCGACCTGTTTTACCCTCCTCTGCGCAGGGGTCGGACCCCAGGAGGTGATGGAGAAAGCCGGGCTGACAAGATGGAAATGGGAGCTCACACTGATGGAGAAGAAGGACACAGGTTCCGTAGTTCTCCCTCTGTCATTGGGATCAGGATGCCTCAGCACAGCCACAGACTCTCGAAGACCAGTGGAAGGGAAAATAGTTTTCATAGGTAGAGTTCAAATGAAGAGGGAATTAAGTGATGGGAATTTGTGGAGGTCATTCTTCCCGGCGAGTCAATGGAAGGAGGATGTAAATGTTCCTTTTGAACACTTTCCAAAGGACAGTATGACTTGCAGGCAGAAAAAGTCTAATCTTCATTTTCCCTTTCTGCACTTTGTTTTTGACTCTTCAAACTGCAGAATAACGTCTCCGTGGCACTTTGTGCACGTGCAAAAATTGTCAGGCACGTGTATGCCCTGGCAGGCGCAGAGAACATTTTGTGTGTCTGCCTATAGACACGTAAACACGAGGACGCTCGTGTGCAGGGCTGTGTTTTCACGCGCACAATAACAAATGCTGTACTTTTGTTTGCCCTGTTTGTACACTAGTTATTATCTCCTCGTCCTTTCAACCTCCTAACGACAGTGGATGTGAACTCCTAGGCTCTCCCTTGCATCTGTGATGTCATTTTTATGAGAAAACCTATTTGTTTCCCCACATACACGCGTACCCTTCCCAACCTACTCATTTTTTAAGACCCTGTTTACTTTATTGAGCTGCATGAACTGGTTAATAAACTGCCTTGATGCAAGTAATAAAAAGTCTGTATTTCCAGGTCCCCACTTTCCACCTTGCTGAAAAATCTCAAGAAAAACTTAGTTCTTTTTTGCTGCAAGTGGTAGCAGAATTTGGGCTCTGTGTCGTAGCGCTAACATCCCAGAAATGTAGAAACGTATCAAGAATTTCAATAGAAATAGAATCTCAATTCTCTGAATGAGAAGTGCAGGAAAGATTTAAGTGAACCATAGGGAGCTATTACGGATTGGAAATAGTATTTATACTATTTTAATTTAAAAATCCACAAAGTAACCATAAAAAAAATCCTCTTATCCACCCAGATTCCTCTTCTACAGACTCCGATGCTGTACTGTCTACTTGCCTGAACGTTGGGCTATGGAGCTGCGTTTCTCAAGGAACAGAACAAGTGCACGTACTGTCTAGAAGCTTATTGTTTTTATTTTTATTACAGTTCTATGAATCTAAATACGCAAGACAACAGGTAGAGATTCTGGGAAATCAGGTAGATCAAACAATAGTAAGACGGGAACTAATTCAAACAGAGACTAACTAACTTGATTTAGATCACATAAAGCAACAAGATCACTACGTGCCAGGTTTATGCCTTAACCACAGCAGCATCCTTTCTCCCGCAGAGCTGTCTTATTGGAAGTGCTTGGGGCCAGCTTTTTGCACATCCCCTCCTACACAGACGGGGCAAATGTTTCAGAACAGCAATGCTCCCAGCCACAAACACAGGGAAGAGCTTTGCAGAACAGCTCTGCACCCACACTCGCAAGTTTTGTTTGTCATGAACAAAAAGTTGATCCACTTAATTTTGGCAGTTGGCTTCCTTTGAAAATGTTGTCTTTGCTAGTAGAGAGGAAAGGAAGTCAAAAGACTGGTTTGATCCACAGGTTTCTTAATGACCTTGAATAACTGCTGCTGCTGCCTTTGTTTTTTGCCTGCCCTGTTCTTGTTCAGCCTCATCTGTGCAGTTTTGAGGGGCTGTTATCCCACATGCATTGAGCTACTACACCGAACACCTGCTTTAATTTTCCCCTGGTAAGAAGTGTCACCATACTGCTGCTGGGATGTTTATCACCAAACTCCCTTGCCTAGGATCTCTGACCATTCTCCATGCACCCGCTCCGATGGTTCTTGTTTTCACTGGCCAAATAACAGGCAGTGAAATTCCTGCTCCACATCAGCGTGGACACACACACGTACAAACTTTGGTAGTGGCACAGAAATACTAATTTATTGAGACGGGATGCTAGAATTTCATGCTTTGACTTCAAGGGGAGAATTGCAGAGCCATAAATGTACTTGAGGCCTCAGCTCCCACATCAAGAGGATCTTCAAGCATCCGTTCCTTTAACCAGCTAGCCTTAAGAAGTTTTTTTTGAGAATGTGGCTCTCGCTCAACAGACAGCTGTACACAAAAGGAGCAGCTTCTCAGTTCAGCCTCAGATCATTACTGGAATAGAGAGTAATGAGCGCATTTCTGCCAAGTAGAAAGTGTGTTCCGCATCTGTGAAAGGCAAGAAGGTGAGGACACGTACAACAAGGATGGAAGAAGAGTTTCCTAAGAGAATAAGAAGAGGAAGAGTGAAATCTTTCTGATTCTGCTTGGGTTTGACACATGGCCCCTATCTGAAGCAGCTACATTTCCTCCTCCTGTAGTTTACAAGCTTCCTGCAGCACCTTTGTTCTTGTCTCACCAAGTCTACAAAATCCTCTCTGCTGGGAAATGGCAAAGGGGACACTTCGGGGTGTCCTGTGGGTGTGAATAATCCAGTGAAAAATCCTCCCTCTGCTCTGCCTTGCTCTGAGAGCTGCCTGCTGCAGTCAGAAAACCACATCCCTCTTGTGCTGTCCCCAGTTCATCTTGGGTTGTTTGAACAGCATCAGCCTTTAGCTCAGCAATGAAACGGTAAAACGCTGGCACACCCTGGTCCCAGAGCAAGAGCACTGACACTACAGATGTCCGAGAGTTTTAATACCAGAAGCTCCTGCCAACTCTTAAACAATGGCTCAGGCATGACAGAAGGGACCAAGGAGCTTTCCAGCCCCTCAGGCCCACTGCTTCCCAGGAGGAGTCCTGCCAGAATCTTTGACCGAGTGTGCAGGACTGCAGTGATAGAGGCAAAATCCATCCCAATGCCAAAAACCTCCAAGACCACAGCAGAGATACCCCAGCTAAGTGTTATCATCCTTGCAGTCCAAATCCAAATCACCGTCCACCCTTCTCCAGTTCTGGCTGAGTTTCCTTGTCTCACGTGGCAGAGAGTTCCAGAATATGCTCTTATATGAAGGTTTTTATTTTATTTAGGCTAAAATGTGCAGTGTCTCATTATGAAGACCCTGCAGTAGTCAGCAGAACAGGATGGGGAACTGTAGGCAGGGTCTGTTCTTGGTAGCTGGGGTAAATGACCACTGACGGCAGCTACCCCCCAAAAATGTTGTTGTGGCACTTTCTACTCCCTCTCCCTCTCTGCTGCCAGTGTGCAAATAATTCCTCTTGAAGTCACTAAAATTTCTGTACAGGTAAAGCCCAGCTCAGCTGGAATAAAGGCGGTGGCAGAGCCATAATTTGTTTGCTGGGGTTAAGGGGAAGAGCGCAAAGAAGCCAAGAGGGAGGTAAGTCCACGATCTTGAGTGCAAAGGAGGAACAGTCTGTGGTTGCTCGTGTGGGTACATGAGGGAGGTGAGGTTTTGAAGATGAGGTTCAGATACAGCACAAGGTGAGACTTAACGTGACATGTGCAGGTTTCCTGCTATTCTGGCAGCAGCACTAATTGTGCTCAGCTCTACCGTGAGCTAGTAAGAGAAGCAGAGAGGAGCTGCACAGCTGGGAGCCACAAAAGAGCCCCCAGGGAAGCCGGGCAGATGTTGTCCTTGCAGCAAAAAGTCTGCTGGTCCCACGACGATGTATTTAGAGCTGTTTATAAATTTCCTGTTCCTGGCAATGATTTTGACAACAGAAAACATGAAAAGGTTTTGGTTTTTTTTGAGAAGTTTTTCTTCACAACCTTTGGAAGCGTTCTTAAAGCTAGATGTCTGAGAAGTAAAAATAATTTGAGGACTTTTTGGCTGCGATATTTTGATTGTCCAAGCTGAAAACCACTGGGGAGAGGGAGAAGAAACAAGAGAAAAATGGTATTTGCTGTGAAAAACTTCTACTTGATGAAAATACACATTTCAGTGGAAAACATGGTTCAAACAAAACATTTCTCATGGGTTGTTTTAACACTCACAGTGCATAACAGACTGCAACAGAGGAGCCACAGGATGAAATTACACGATCTCCAAAAATCTGAAATGTAGGCAACCAGCTGGAAAAAAATCTGCTTGCTTTCACAATCTGGTGTGATGGGCTGATCCCTGTCCACTGTGCTTAAAAACGCTTTTTATTCCTCTTTTTTTTCCTCTTGTGAATGGGATGCTACCTTGGGAACTGAACAGTAAAATTCAGCTGCAATAGTTGTGTTCAGAAGAAGTGACATAATATACGTTACACATCCAGCAGTGTGTGAGGGAGCGCTCACACCTACCCTGGTTCATGCCTGGGCTGGAAATGTGTGGCTGATCCGTACTGCCAATGATTTGAGGCAATGTCAGTGTGTTGCTGCAATTAAAAAAGAAATGAATTGGAGGTGATCACTGATCTTCTGTGATTAGATTCATGGTTTTTTCACAAGCATACATTCTCCTGAAGCGTGGTATGTTAGTGTTGAAACAAATCTGTGAAGGTTGAGCACGATTTAGAGGGTCTGGGCAAAAGAGAGTTTTGTGAGTGATAAAAAAAATAGCAGTGGATACGGTCTGCATCTTCAGACCCTACAAATTACTTCTCAGAAACACTAAAAGTCCTGGGTCTATTTTCCTATTCTGGGGCAATGTGAGGGGCTTTGTCTCCACAACAGCTTGCTCATGCTGTTTCTGGCTGGCACTCCAAGCTCCTGCTTACAGCAGGACCACAGACCCACTCGGCAGCACTGTGACTCTCTATTCACCTGACGCTGCCTTATGCACAATGCAGAAAAAGATGTTAAGATGTCTTTTATTTTCTCCTTAAGACAATAATCTAAAATAGATCAGACTACACCCTACAAAAGTCTGTTTCTCTCCATTCACTGTGAGGGGGACGTTAGAGGATAGGTCTGTATGTAGAAACCCTGCTTTTGCAGACATCAGAAGTTAAAGGAGATCAATAGTATCCTGATTCCCACTTTTGGGAACATCAAGGGAGAAGAGTGACCTCTACAGCTCAGCCCCTTGCCAGGCCTGGCGTCCTGGGAGGAAGGATTCACTCTCTCCCTTGCTCACACTAATCCTATCAGAACCAGAAGGGGAAAAAAAAAACTATGGAGACAGTTCAGCTATACAAAAGTCTGCACCCCTTGGGCTGAAATTTTACTGCTGAAAGCTCAAGGAAATTAAGTTTAAAAATAAAACACAGCTAAACATCCAGAGAGACTTTAGAATATGTTACCAGGAAGACTAAGACCTGGGTTCCTTGGTTCCTTCAATGCTTTTGCAAATTTTAATTTAGGTTAAATTAGGTTAAAAAGGCAAACAAGCTATGCTCTGGCAATTTTAATGTCATTTGAGTGAAAGATTCTGTAAAAACACCCACTGCTCTGAATGAAACTGGAATGAATCAAAACTTGTCCTGCAACTGGGATGGTTCAAACCCCATCATAAAATACAGGACTTGGGATAAGACTCCCGTCCCTTCCTGGGCTTGGAGACTTTGGCAGCTACGGCACTGCCAGGGTGTTGTGCACGTTTGTCTGGGAAGAGGCATGTTCATTTTTACTACAAACCAGTTCACCCTGACAGCATATGGAGCCATCTTCTCCACACTGCTGCTTTTAGATGTTCATACCAGCATGTCGGCAATCCCATTTGTACCCCTCCAGTTGGGGGTCAGCTCTTGCCGCTCTTGACTGTCTCAAAGGATCAGAGTGGGCTGGGTTGGACAGCTGGGAGCCAGGGCACTATTTGTGCTTTCAACAAACATTTCTTTCTTTCCAGCACAGCTCAGTGTCTCCTCTTTGGTGTCCAGCAGGTGTCACAGGCTCCTGGCAGCTTTACAGATGGGTAATGGGGCAGCAAACCACACATTTCTGCTTTTCCAGACGGCACTGATTCCTCAGCTGAGATGGCTCCTTGGTTTTCTGTCCTCGGGGTATGCACAACAACTTTTACACCTGGATCAAGAGAGTTTCATCACAGTGATACAGCAGAATTCAACAGAACAAGATCCTCACGCTGCCAGGGGAAAAGCAGCGTGCACCGTACGTGCACCGTGAAATCTGCCACCTGAACAACGGCCATCCTCCCTGTATTGATCTGGAACGTCAGTCTATAGACCTGCCTGCAGTCCCTCATCTCCCTTTGTTAGGGGGTGCAGGGACAGGACCAGGGGGAAGGGTTTGAAGCTGCGAGAGGGGAGATGGAGATGAGATGTGAGGAAGAAATGTTTTCCTGTGCGGGGGGTGAGGCAGTGGCCCAGGGTGCCCAGAGAAGCTGTGGATGCCCCATCCCTGGAGGGGTTCAAGGCCAGGCTGGATGAGGCTTTGGGCAACC
>WKFP01014893.1:44477-55024 GCA_011057875.1 Pterocles orientalis | reverse complement strand
CCAGGGTGCCCAGAGAAGCTGTGGATGCCCCATCCCTGGAGGGGTTCAAGGCCAGGCTGGATGAGGCTTTGGGCAACCTGGGCTAGTGGGAGGTGTCCCTGCCCATGGCAGGGGGTGGCACTGGGTGGGCTTTAAGGTCCCTTCCCACCCAAACCATCCTGTGACGACATGATCTACACCATCTTTGTGCCACATGTTGCAGGGCAAGTCCTGATCCACTGCTTTCTATCTGGATGGAAGAGCACCAGAAATACTCCAACATCATTTAAAAATGGTATATTCAAACCTTTCCCGTACCTTGAGGGCACGGCCACCTCCACGAGGGGCCGGCTGACAGGGCAGCAGCAGCTGAGGGCAGGAGGAGCAGAACCCCACACAGCTGGTTTGTATCAGCCTCTGGGGGTTTAAAGGCAAACCCCAGCCCTAGCTCCTGACAGAAAACAGCAAGATGGGCCTGGGTGGCCATGTTCTGTGGGGATTGTCCCCTCAGGGAGCCAGCCAGTGCTGCGAGTGTGGCTGTGTCAGGCCATCAGAAGTGTCTGTGGTGAGGGAAGGTGCTTGCTGAGGCCTTCGTGAAGCTGTGACACCCCCAGAGGCCCAGGGCAGCAGTGTGAGCAGTGTCCCTGCAGGCGGACAGGGCCTGGGATGGGGACAGGGCCTGGGATGGGGACTCTGGGTGGGCAGGCCTTGGAGGTGGGAGCGGCTGGAGGAAGGGACGAGGTGGGAGCAGGGGCTCTGGGGTGTGGGGCCTGGCGGGGAGGTGGGCTGTGCTGGGGGTGCCTGGAGGCAGGGGGACGCAGCCTGGAATCTCCCCATTTATTTTTGTTGTACCTGCTTGCCCTGCCTCTTAACTAAAGGGAGATTTTAGGCTGCATTCATCACCTCCTTCTCCTCTCCGTGTCTAACAGGAGCCCACCGCCTCACGGGGCTCCCCCATGCCGCCCTCTCTGCTCCCTGCCCTCAGCCCGGCTGGCTGCAGTGCTGTCACCCGCCTTTCCGAGTGACTCGACACCTGCAGCAGATTTTTAAACTTCAAGCTGGGCAGGGGGGCCACCTCCCTTGCTGCCACAGTTGGGGCCGAAGAGCTTTTTTCAGTGTAAATGCTAACAGGAAGCTCGAAAGCAGCTGTATTGGTGGCAGGAGGTGATGCCACCATGTGTCACCGCCTCTTACGTAATCACAGAGACTCCAGCTTTCCTGGGACACAGTTATGCAAAAATGCAATTAAAAAAAAGGTAAAAAAAGACTCCTCAGTGACCTGGTGCCATGTCTCTCAGCGCAGGGCTGTCACAAGTGGGTGTGTGGCAAGGCAGTCTTCAGCAGAAGGTCATTGTCCCCCTCTCGCCTTGCCTGGGTGGCTTGTGAGTGAGAAGCTGATGCCAGATGACTCTGGGTGTCACATCTGATCTGCAAGGTAAGTCCTGCCCAGGTTGGTGAGAGGGAGTTCACGGCGTTGGGACTTTTCCAGGGGTTGTGAGGCAAAGCCTGCAGCAATATGCTGCCAGAAAACCATTCCTGTTCTTGTCTCTAAACCCCTCCTAGCTTTCCTGAAAAGTGAATGACTTCCAGTGTGAAAATTGCTGTCTTTTCCCTTTTTTCAATTTTTCCCCTTTTTTCATCTTTCTCCCCCTTTTTTATCTTTTTTTCTCATATTTTCCCCCTTTATATCTTTTTCCCCACTTAATTTTTTCCTTTATCTTTTTCTTTCCCCTTTTCTTTTTTCTCCTTCCTTTGTCCTTCCTTTCTCTCTCTCTTCCCCCCACGTTATGTCTATGCACTCTATGCTTCTCCACCTGTCCCTGAATTTATCTCCTCTAAACTTCTGACATGCCCTCCTCCCTGCCACGCCTGCCAACACACCAACTCCTGGATGCACACACGTGGATGCACACACGCTCACCATATTGCAATGCCTGATATCTTCCTCCCTAATTTCTCTTCCCATCCTCAGAGGGAGTGATGGAGGTGGTTGTATTTCTGGACTTGTTGTATGCTTCTGTGTTTGCCTAGCTGTTGGATGTTTTTGCTGCTGGTTCTTTCCTATGTGCTTATTTTGGTTCAATCTCCTCTTCACATCAGAAGTGCCCACATTCATGCACTTGCACGTACCTGGCTATAAGAGTAAGGAAGAACTTATTTCCACCATTGGGCAGATTTTGGTTGTTTCTGGAGCATCACCTGATGTCTCCATGGCAGCCAGCACAGCAGCAGGGCTTGATAATAACACAGTGAAGGTAAGGTGCTGGGTTTGCAGCCCTGAACAGAGGGGTTGGCACCGTTTCTGTGGAGGAGCCGCAGTAGAGAGGTGGCTTCCTTGGAGAGGACCTTCTGCTGGTCCCCCCTGGCAGAAGGAGCCACCTCTCAGCAGGCAGAGCCCTTTGCGTGTCTCTGCACAAAGCTTTGCTTGGGGAGGCCAGGAAAGACAGTTGGCCTTGGCAATACCAGTGGTTAGTATGGAGTTAATGATTGTCTAAGCCACGAACAACTCCTGTCACAGAGGTCCCTGTACGGTGTCGGCATTTGCTCCACTTTGTTTTAACCATGGCAAACTCTGCTGTGAATTTCCTCGGCTAGTGAGCTTGCACTGAAAGCACAGCCTGTTCTGTTCCAGCTGGTCTGTATGTGCTTCAAACCTTTTGTTTCCATCTCCCTATCTCCTCATCCTCTCCTTTCCTGGTCTAAATTTCTCCTATGACACTTTTGGCTAATTTTTCCACAGTGTTTGAGTCCCTAGATGCAAACTTCTGCAAAACTTGTCCTTTGTGTCAAATTCTGTGTAAAAACATTCAAAAATTGGCTTTGCCTTTGTTTACACTGTATGGGGAGGATACTGATGTATATGCCCTTCAGTATGTCCCTTTATGATACCAGAGACACTGAGAAACACGATAGAAAACACAAATAATCCAGGCATTGAAAACTCTTAAAAAATTATTAACACTGTGTAGGACTGTTTGTTTCTTTCTGTCATCGCTCAGCTTGTAACGTGGTTTCTTCAGTTCACAAAGCTTCTGGGGACAAGCCTTTTCCTCTCTTGCTTTGAAAACCCTTTTGCATCTGATTTCAAAGATGGGGAGGGGTGATTGTTGTTTTCCCCTCTCCCTCTTAGACTTCCCCTTCTGTAGCAAGTTTGCAAAAGATAGAGAGAAAACTATTCCGAAGGCACACAGGATTTCTCTAAAGGCGGGTGATGGACATTTATTATACCTGGAGGAAGGTGTAAAAATTATTGTGTGCTATTTCTGGAGCTTGTGGGGAAATAGTTCTCATTTTGAATTTTAAGGCTGACAGCTGTGATGAAATTTTCATAGGAAGAAGAGGTGTATTTAATCCCCCCCTCTTTTTTTTTCTCAAGGTTCACTGTCCTTATTTGCTTCAGCAAAATAATGAATTTTAGTGAAGAAAATAACACATTAATTGTTTTAGTTATATTTATTGAGTAGAGTGATGGATGTCACAGTCATGAACATAGAGGATTCACTAACCTCTACTTCAGAGGTAGTCTTTGGTGTTAGAAACACTTTAATGTGGCATGAAAATCTACAGCCAGGGCTGAACACTACTGCATGCCTTGGAGCCACTTTTTCTACTGGCTTTCAGTGAACTCCAAACCACATCATTTCCTCCCCTGTGAGCTAAAGTATCCCTGGAGCTTACTGTTAATGTAGTTGCCGTTAGTTAAAATGGCAGAGAATTGGGAATATGCTGTCAACAGGCCTTGAGAATTACTGCTGAAAAGAGGACCTGCTGCCTTGGGGTAATTGATTCCCCTGGGCACACTGTGCATCCCTTCCCACCAAAAACCATGGTCCCTTCAAACTCTTTCAGGTCGCTGTGGTAGCAATGGCCCTTTCTTTACTCTTTATCTAATGTTAAACCCAATATTCTTTGTCTGCTTTATAGTAATTGCAAGTAACATGCAGTAGAGGAAACCTTAGAGAGGAAAGTGTGCATGCAAAAGAAAATGAAACCGCTATCCTGAATTCTGTGGAATTAACCAAATTTCCCCTTCTACATAAGTGTCAAGATTGTAGATATCAAATACAAGTTAATGAAACAGTGTACGTTTGTTGAAAAAGCCAGCGAGTCTTGTATGACAGAGATGCCTATCTATCTGGATGTTGCAAATCTGCCAAACCTCAATCTGCTGTTTGTAGTCGCTTGGTTATTTATATAGCAACATAAAATGCAGTTCCAGGTACAGAACCTTCTTATTGCTAGCAGACAAATAGTAACAGTAAACTGAGATCAAACACGTGCAAAAAAAACTTTCTGAAGACTTTTTAAATGAAATTCTCTGAAAAGTTATGTCATTAAATAAATAAATGAAGACCGTGGGAGGAACTCTCACATTCACCAACTTTCAATGCCAGTGGCATGAGCTTACTTAGCTGAGAAATGAAAATGTGCCTTTTTCCCCTTGAATGTCAAACGTGCAATAAGTCAGATAAGGTGCAATTAATAGCAGAAAGTCAGATGAGATGCAGTTAACACCAGAATTTGGCTTTGTGTTTTGAGATGGATTATATTTCTTCTCTTGTGGAGTCAAGCAGTTTAAGCAGAAATTCCCACTACTTCCATCTAGAGAAAGAGTTTCGTGAATATTAATATTGCAAGGAATAACCCAAGGGATTGAAGAGAGAGTTCATAATATATCGCTGGTTTCTGTAAAGAACTATTATAATAAGTCTGGCTCATGATTTCTGCTGCTTTGGCAGAAATCTGGAATAAGTTGTGCAGCATCAGTGGAGGCATTCCAGATTTGACTTTAGTGTAGTTTCAGACAAAACCCAAGTCCTAATCTAGAGCCTTATCTTCCCTTCTGGTGATTTAAAAAGGAAACTGCAGCAACCAGTTTGAATCTGGAAAAATTACTTCTAGGACTGGACCATGTGAATTTACATCAGTGTTTCACTTTAGTTACCCAGAAGTATGTATTTTGAATCTAATAAAGCACTGATAAGCCCCTGTTGCTCTGGGCACAGAGAAACTCAATGATTTGGGGCTGAAATTAGGAGTTTCGTCTTTACTACAAGTGGGTTTGTCACCGGTTCTGTGTATTATAGAAACTCAGAAGTGGCCAATGGATGACTCCGCCTTGCAAAATCTTCAAAAGTTTCATTTATTTCCTGTGACAGCACCATGAAAGGGAAACCTCTGAGAGAAAATCTTGATATTAACAATTAATGAATGAGAGATGTGGTCGTGCTCTGCAGTGAGTGCCCTTTGCACTCGCGTATGAGTGGAAGAGGTCTGGCAGCATTCAAGACAAGCCAGTATCCATGGATTACTTCCTTTAGGAAGAAAAAGGAAAGCTTTTAGAGAGCACCAGATCCTTTGACAGGACTTCTGCAAAAGATCACAAGGATGGGAGTCTTCCTGCCAGAAAATGATGAGAAAGGCACTGTGTGCCGAAGTTTGTGGTCCTTGATATACTCCACTCCCGATCTGCCAAATGTTTCTGTACATCTTAGTATGAATGGTTTCTATTTTGTGATCATCAATTTCTCATTCTGAAACAGGAGGGTAAGCAGTGAGTTTTATTTATGTTCTGCAAAAATTTTTGTAAAAGGGATGTTATGATCAGTTCTGCATTCTGGAAGCGCTTGTGCTGGAGCTAGGAGCAGGTAAAGACTGGAAGAGCTTGGCTTTGGTTTGTCAGCTTAAAGCAAAATTTCGTAGGGTCGAAATGTGGGTGACAGCACTGCTGGGTGAGCAAAATCCCATGGGGCTCTACTGCGTATGTGAGTCTCTATGGCTCAGTGGTAAGCTGAGGGCCTAATTCAGTTTTCTAAATAAGGAATAATTTGTGACTGCTGGTGTGACCACAGAAAGAAGAGGAAAATGGGGAATGAAGCAGTTCCTGGCAGTTTTACTGGCTGAACAAAATATTTTAGGTTGGGTGTTTTGAAACAAGTGTATAAAAAGATGAAGGGAATCGGGAATATCAAATATAGGAGAAGGCTGATTTTCCTGATGACTGGTGTTTTCTGGGGAATGGATTTTGAAAATGGGGGGAAGTCCTTGTTTTTGTCAGGATTTGTTCTGCTTTTCCTCTTACTGTTACAGACTTTGACAGTGTTATTTTTGCAGCTTTACAGAACAGGGAAATTTGTTATTTGTAAATGATTCCACTCTGTTTTTAAAAGAGGGATTTTGTGTGCCCTCGATACCTGCTAACCATGGATTGTTGCATCTCAAAGATTAGAAATGTGTTCAGTTCTTCCTGGTGGTTCTTCTGGTTTTCAAGAGAGAAATCCACTGACTTGCTAACATCAATGGCAGCCCTGCTTAAGCCAGCATTTCTGGCCTTGTCTCAGAAAAAACTCTTAGCTTCATTGATTTCATAGCCTGCAATGACATTCTTGCGCTACAGAGAGGAAAGGGCTGACTTACCTTTGAGTCTAGTCTGCCTCTCACTTCTTGCTCATGATGAGGCATCACCATAACATCTGGGGTAACCTTCAGATAATTATGAACTTTATCTTTGTGAATCAATCTTCACTTAAAAAAAACCCCAAAAACCAACTATTGGGACAGCAGTTTTATGTCAGATTCAGTATGAACCAGATGGAATTTTCCATCCCTCTGGGTAGGCAGAGAGAGGTGGAGAGCGGATGGAGGCGGCACGTCCTGCCAGCAGCACCCTGAGCGCGAGCTTCCATCTGCTCATTCAGCCGGAGCCAGACACGTGAGTCCCTTCTCTCTAGTTCTCTCCTTCTCCCGTCAGTTGCGTGAGCGAAGATCTAGTGGTGGGAAAAGACTTATTGCTGAGTTACACCAAGGTAAATGCAGCCACCCCTTGCCAGTTCCAGGTAGCACGGCAGACCAAAAACTGCCTCTTAAAAAGTCCACGCGCAAGAATTAACAGCTTCATACTTGCCATCTACGCTGCTGCATGGCATAATGGTTTTGTGGGTTATTTACTGCTTTTCTGTAAACAATGTGGTGCTGATCTGATACAGGTCCTGCGAATCTGTACACTAGGATTGTGTTTAAGCATGCTCTTAGCAAGCCAGCGTAGTCTGATCATGGCAGCGTTGACAAATGGAGCTTGTTGGTGTGAGTTAGCTTGGGGACATTCCAGTCTGTCTCAGTGTTGTTGCATCCAAATGAAATAGCTTGGGTATCTCTGTGCTACCCCACCTTGTGCAGTGAAGAAATGGCAAGGGGAAAAAAGAATAATTCAGTTATGCGTTACATCTCAGCAGAGATTATCTGAAAATACTAAAATCTTAAATGGTTTGTGTTTTCAGCTGAAATGCTTGAGTTTCTGATTCCAGTATTTCAGAATTCAACTAAAACATCCCTGCTGAGTATAATCTGCTGAAAAGTCAATTTTGACCCAATCTATGAAAGAAATCCCTTTTCTTCCTCTGCTTTCTTTCAAGTCCTTTCCCAGAGAAAAAAACCCAAAAAACATTTATGAAGTATCTCCCATTGAGCCATGATGTGACGGGGTCAGCTTTCTTGGGCGCAGAGGACACACTGTGAAGACTTCATTATTCATCAGCCGCACGCACCAAGGCATTTGCAGATCAAGAAATGCGAAACTCTTGTCACTTGCAAAAAATCATTAGTCACTAAGGGGTTTTCAGGGGTTTGCAATACATTTCCAGTCTTATGGTCTGTTGTAGACCCACAGTAAAATTTAGAGGTCAGTTGGTTCCAAATAGTCATACCTGAGTTAGTTTTGAGGCTAATTACCACAAGCAATGCAACCTCGGTGGTGTGGGCTTTGACCACAAGGACTGAGGGATGAAAGAAGGATTATACAGCCTACAAGCTGTGACACCCAGCAGTTCTGCTGCAGGTGGCTTGGTAGTTTTGGGTAGGTTCCCATTGTCTGAAGTCTCATCCCTCAAGACCAAAAGACAAGACTAATTCTACCAAGCCCCTAGCAAACAACCTGTTGTGATTAAGCTGCAGAGCCAGTGGTTTATTATCTTCGAACCTAGAATTTTAGTACACCAGAAAGTTCAATATGTCCTTCAGACTCACAATCTGTAGAGGAAAAACTTGATTTTCAGGAGTTCGGCATCTGTGGTTGTGGCCAGGTTTCAAAAGTGACCCAGTCCAGAGAATCCTTATGGGGTCTTGGAATCTGATTTTCAAACAAGTGCCCGAATGAGTGCAAAGCTTCAGTGGAAACCAGACTTTAGAAAACCTGGCCTGATAGTGAAAATGCTTGATTCTGAAAATCTGTCTCTAAAGGCACTGCAATACAGTGACAGACTTGCAGCAACATTTGGTGCTCTGAGCCAACAACCGTTTGCACATTTTTTAAATAGGCACGCAGCAAAATTGTGACTTTGGCATGCTGTCATTGCTTCTGAGTCCGTTTTCTCTGAATTTGAGTTTAAAGCCTCACCAGCAAGAGCAATTCTTCCATCAGTAGCAGCCACAGAAGCAGTTGTCCCAGAGCTTAGGCATCCAGGCCCTCAGGGTCTGCTCTGTTTTCTTCTTTTCTACCTGCTTTAATCACTAGACCGTGCTATTTCCCACTGAGATACAAGAAGTGAGTAATACGTATTCTTCGGTAGCACCTGCTCACCGCTGCTTTAGTATGAATGTGACATACTCAGCATATGAGCAGCTGGAATTATCTTAAATTTTATCTTAAACAGGCCGGTAGGTTTAGAGAGTATTGTAAGATGGTTTAGGGGGTTGGGCGGTGTTGGGTTGACAGTTGGACTCAATGATCCTTGAGGTCTTTTCCATCCTTAATGAATCTATATTACCAAACCACAGATCTTTTTGGGTTTTTTCTTATTACTAAGGTGAGGAAAAAGCAGTGAGGATCGAAACTTGCTTGCTGGGGTACTTGCAGTGCAGTGTTTGTACAGCGCGGTGTTCCTGGTAGAATTTTTCGGAACTTTCTGTTGTAAATCATGCCATGTTCGCTAGGGCCCGTTTGTTATCTTATTTTATCAGTGTAAATTCTGAGTAACTCCTGTGGGTTAGATGCTGATGTACCAGAGTGACTTGAGATTAACAGCTGAGTTCTGATTTAGTTTAGGATGATATAATTTAAGAGCAAAAAAATAGGCGGCTATCAAGCTCCTTATGTAAAGCAAGGGTAGCTTGGATCAAACTTTGTGTTGTTTTAAGCTCCTTAAAGCCTAGATTCTGTTCCCAGTTTCATTAAGGTAGGTGAACTCTGGTGATGTTTCTGTGGGTTGGCTCTTATGTATACGGGTGCTATAAGGAAATTGGGAATCGAAGCTTGATCCAAAAATTGTCCATAGGGTAGTTAATTTCATAATGGATTTATGCGTTTAACAAAAAATAATTGGAAGCTTTCTTTTATTTGTTTAAGGTTATATTGAAAGTCGTGTACAGTATGTCATGGGAATGCCACAGCAAATCAACCATTTTCACTTCAGAGTAAAGAAAAGGAAGGGAAGATATGCCAAGTCACTGTATGCACTTCTACATTCCATTGATTTTTCATATTTAATTAAAATGTAGATTGATGCTTGGATTTTAATTCTCGTAGTTGCAGTTAAGAATACTCGTCTCAGCTGTGGTTTTAAATAAGTCTTCAAACTCAAAACCGTTATCAGTGCTTGTAGATATGAATTTGTGACAAATAAGGGGAAACAGACATGAAGATTTAAGAAAGTTTGCAGTTTATAGAAAGGGAAGTCATACCGAGGAGTAGTAAAATTTAGATTCGTACATTAAAGGTCAGTAAATTGAGAAGAATAACATATAGATATTGACCATATTAAAATAATTGGATTTTGTATGTAATCCACTTTGTCCTTTCTTCTAACTGAAAGAAAAGGGCAAAACCCAAGACTATGGTTCAGTTCTACAGCATCTATAACTCACTTGCTGGAAATTTATTTAATACTCAGATTCACATGGTATTTTAGGATGCGACAATGGTCAGATTTAGTCAGCTCGAAGGTCCACCTGGCCTGATCTTTTTGCCTCATCTTTTTTGTTATTCCCTTTTTATTTGTGACAACTACACCACCCTGAGGCAACAAACTTCAAATTTTAAGTATGAAGATGTGCTTCCTATCACTGCCTGATAATCCCAGTGCATGTTCTTTGTTCTTGATAATAACGAGTTAGCATTGCTGCGTACAGAAACTGGTCCAAATTTATTGCTGCTGTGGTTGCCCTTTGCAGTATCTATCTGTGTCCTTGGGAAAAAGAATAAAGTAATCGGAGGGTTGAGGGCTTGACTTATGATCACAGAGGAAGATTCACCAGCGGTTTTATGAGGCAGTGTGTTTTGATTAAAGAAAAGTGTATATTGTCTCTTAGATCTGCAGCAAATCAGTTCCTGTTAGATATAAGGTTTTTTCTGGAGGGCTTTGTACAACCTGCTGGAAAGTACAATTCATCAGAGTCTGCTCTGATCTGCTGCTCACGGTGGAGATAAGAGAAAGAAGGGGAGATAGGTCTGAACCAAACCTCTGAAGCCGGAGTCCTAATATGGTCTCCTATCAGCGGAAGGAAAGCTGTTTTACCAGAAATGAAGATCTTTTGACCAGGTACATAGAGTGCATGTACAAAAACCTCAGTACAGC
>WKFP01014893.1:21837-42100 GCA_011057875.1 Pterocles orientalis | reverse complement strand
GTTGCGTGAGCGAAGATCTAGTGGTGGGAAAAGACTTATTGCTGAGTTACACCAAGGTAAATGCAGCCACCCCTTGCCAGTTCCAGGTAGCACGGCAGACCAAAAACTGCCTCTTAAAAAGTCCACACGCAAGAATTAACAGCTTCATACTTGCCATCTACGCTGCTGCATGGCATAATGGTTTTGTGGGTTATTTACTGCTTTTCTGTAAACAATGTGGTGCTGATCTGATACAGGATAGTCTGGTCCTGCGAATCTGTACACTAGGATTGTGTTTAAGCATGCTCTTAGCAAGCCAGAGTAGTCTGATCATGGCAGCGTTGACAAATGGAGCTTGTTGGTGTGAGTTAGCTTGGGGACATTCCAGTCTGTCTCAGCGTTGTTGCATCCAAATGAAATAGCTTGGGTATCTCTGTGCTACCCCACCTTGTGCAGTGAAGAAATGGCAAGGGGAAAAAAGAATAATTCAGTTATGTGTTACATCTCAGCAGAGATTGTCTGAAAATACTAAGATCTTAAATGGTTTGGATTTTCAGCTGAAATGCTTGAGTTTCTGATTCCAGTATTTCAGAATTCAACTAAAACTTCCCTGCTGAGCGTAATCTGCTGAAAAGTCAATTTTGACCCAATCTATGAAAGAAATCCCTTTTCTTCCTCTGCTTTCCTTCAAGTCCTTTCCCAGAGAAAAAAACCCAAAAAACATTTATGAAGTATCTCCCATTGAGCCATGATGTGACGGGGTCAGCTTTCTGGGGCGCAGAGGAAACACCGTGAAGACTTCATTATTCATCAGCCGCATGCACCGAGGCATTTGCAGATCAAGAAATGCGAAACTCTTGTCACTTGCAAAAAATCATTAGTCACTAAGGGGTTTTCAGGGGTTTGCAATACATTTCCAGTCTTATGGTCTGTTGTAGACCCGCAGTAAAATTTAGAGGTCAGTTGGTTCCAAATAGTCATACCTAAGTTAGTTTTGAGGCTAATTACCACGAGCAATGCAGCCTTCGTGATGTGGGCTTTGACCACAAGGACTGAGGGATGAAAGAAGGATTATAGAGCCTACAAGCTGTGACACCCAGCAGTTCTGCTGCAGGTGGCTTGGTAGTTTTGGGTAGGTTCCCATTGTCTGAAGTCTCATCCCTCAAGACCAAAAGACAAGACTAATTCTACCAAGCCCTTAGCAAACAACCTGTTGTGATTAAGCTGCAGAGCCAGTGGTTTAATATATTTGAACCTAGAATTTTAGTACACCAGAAAGTTCAATATATCCTTCAGACTCACAATCTGTAGAGGAAAAACGATTTTCAGGAGTTCGGCATCTGTGGTTGTGGCCAGGTTTCAAAAGTGACCCACTCCAGAGAATCCTTATGGGGTCTTGGGATCTGATTTTCAAACAAGTGCCCGAATGAGTGCAAAGCTTCAGTGGAAACCAGACTTTAGAAAACCTGGCCTGATAGTGAAAATGCTTGATTCTGAAAATCCGTCTCTAAAGGCACTGCAATACAGTGACAGACTTGCAGCAACATTTGGTGCTTTGAGCCAACAACCGTTTGCGCCTTTTCAAAATAAGCACGCAGCAAAATTGTGACTTTGGCATGCTGTTATTGCTTCTGAGTCCATTTTCTCTGAATTAGAGTTTAAAGCCTCACCAGCAAGAGCAATTCTTCCATCAGTAGCAGCCACAGAAGCAGTTGTCCCAGAGCTTAGGCATCCAGGCCCTCAGGGTCTGCTCTGTTTTCTCCTTTTCTACCTGCTTTAATCACTAGACCGTGCTATTTCCCACTGAGATACAAGAAGTGAGTAATACGTATTCCTCGGTAGCACCTGCTCACCGCTGCTTTAGTATGAATGTGACATACTCAGCATATGAGCAGCTGGAATTATCTTAAAATTTATCTTAAACAGGCCGGTAGGTTTAGAGAGTATTGTAAGATGGTTTAGGGGGTTGGGCGGTGTTGGGTTGACGGTTGGACTCGATGATCCTTGAGGTCTTTTCCATCCTTAATGAATCTATATTACCAAACCACAGATCTTTTTGGGTTTTTTCTTATTACTAAGGTGAGGAAAAAGCAGTGAGGATCGAAACTTGCTTGCTGGGGTACTTGCAGTGCAGTGTTTGTACAGCGCGGTGTTCCTGGTAGAATTTTTCGGAACTTTCTGTTGTAAATCATGCCATGCTCGCTAGGGCCCGTTTGTTATCTCATTTTATCAGTGTAAATTCTGAGTAACTCCTGTGGGTTAGATGCTGATGTACCAGAGTGACTTGAGATTAACAGCTGAGTTCTGATTTAGTTTAGGATGATATAAGAGCGAAAAAATAGGCGGCTATCAAGCTCCTTATGTAAAGCAAGGGTAGCTTGGATCAAACTTTGTGTTGTTTTAAACTCCTTAAAGCCTAGATTCTGTTCCCAGTTTCATTAAGGTAGGTGAAGTCCAGTGATGTTTCTGTGGGTTGGCTCTTATGTATATGGGTGCTATAAGGAAATTGGGAATCGAAGCTTGATCCAAAAATTGTCCATAGGGTAGTTAATTTCATAATGGATTTATGTGTTTAACAGAAAACAATTGGAAGCTTTCTTTTATTTGTTTAAGGTTATATTGAAAGTCATGTACAGTATGTCATGGGAATGCCACAGCAAATCAACCATTTTTACTTCAGAGTAAAGAAAAGGAAGGGAAGATATGCCAAGTCACTGTATGCACTTCTATACTACATTGATTTTTCGTATTTAATTAAAATGTAGATTGATGCTTGGATTTTAATTCTCGTAGTTGCAGTTAAGAATACTCGTCTCAGCTGTGGTTTTAAATAAGCCTTCAAACTCAAAACCGTTATCAGTGTTTGTAGATATGAATTTGTGACATAAATAAGGGGAAACGGACATGAAGATTTAAGAAAGTTTGCAGTTTATAGAAAGGGAAGTCATATTGAGGAGTAGTAAAATTTAGATTTGTACATTAAAGGTCAGTAAATTGAGAAGAATAACATAGATATTGACCATATTAAAATAATTGGATTTTGTATGTAATCCACTTTGTCCTTTCTTCTAATCAAAAGAAAAGGGCAAGACCCAAGGCTATGGTTCAGTTCTACAGCATCTATAACCCACTTGCTGGAAATTTATTTAATACTCAGATTCACATGGTATTTTAGGATGCGACAATGGTCAGATTTGGTCAGCTCGAAGGTCCACCTGGCCTGATCTTTTTGCCTCATCTTTTTTGTTATTCCCTTTTTATTTGTGACAACTACACCACCCTGAGGCAACAAACTTCAAATTTTAAGTATGAAGATGTGCTTCCTTTTGTTTCTTGGAAACCCACTGCCTGATAATCCCAGTGCATGTTCTTTGTTCTTGAGAATAACGAGTTAGGATTGCTGTGTACAGAAACTGGTCCAAATTTATTGCTGCTGTGGTTGCCCTTCGCAGTATCTATCTGTGTCCTTGGGAAAAAGAATAAAGTAATCGGAGGGTTGAGGGCTTGACTTATGATCACAGAGGAAGATTCACCAGCGGTTTTATGAGGCAGTGTGTTCTGATTAAAGAAAAGTGTATATTGTCTCTTAGATCTGCAGCAAATCAGTTCCTGTTAGATATAAGGTTTTTTCTGGAGGGCTTTGTACAACCTGCTGGAAAGTACAATTCATCAGAGTCTGCTCTGATCTGCTGCTCACGGTGGAGATAAGAGAAAGAAGGGGAGATAGGTCTGAACCAAACCTCTGAAGCCGGAGTCCTAATATGGTCTCCTATCAGCGGAAGGAAAGCTGTTTTACCAGAAATGAAGATCTTTTGACCAGGTACATAGAGTGCATGTACAAAAACCTCAGTACAGCGTGTCCTCATTTTCATGGGGGTGTAAACTGTTTAGCATCGGCATTAAACTGGGACATTACAAATTCAGCCCTTCACAGCTGATCAGATACATTGTGGAAGTGGTATGGAGAAGTTTTTATTGCACATCTTCATGTGTTTAACAGTCTTTACATGAAAACATGACTCATTTTCTGCCTGCTCAGAAGGATGAAAGACTGGAGAAGTTCAAAGGCTGCTCTCCCTAGAGAAGAAGGGCTTCAGAAAGATGCTCTGTCTGAACAAGACTAGCAGCTTTAGTGCAAATTGGAGGTGAAAAATGAAGGAATGCCATCATTTTACCACGTTTTTGGTGCTTTCTCTTCTTCTCAGGATGCAAATAATAAAACACGGCTGATGGCAAGACGTTATTGTCTTCTACATTTATAGCTGCAGAAACAACAGATACCAATGCACCTTAGGAAATGTTGGTTGCATAATGCACTTGACCAAAAGGTTTCTACTGTTGTTACTAGTATTAATGTTTCCACTCGTCCTTGTGCGTACAAGCTGTGTGTCATTTTGTGCAATTTTCTGCACTCATGAAGAGTCCCAAGACAAATGTGTGGGTGTAGGTGTGACTTTGTGAGCTGCAGATATAAACAATAGATGTAGTTTAGACTCGGTGGCCTAAAATTTGATGCTTTCACATATTGGCCCAGCTAAATCTTCATTCCTTGCCCTTGAAAGGCCAGATCTTGCCTCCGATAAGAACTTCCCTGCCTTCCACTTCACACCCAACCTTCTTCCAAACCATCCCCACCACCACCGAGGTGTAACTGTGCCCTGCCTCTGGTGTGATTCCTGCCTCTTCTGAACTCAGCCCTCATTTCTCACTATTTCATTTCTATCTGCTTCAATTCACACAGCATTGAGTTGGGGTCTGAAGGAAATTCCCACCTTGGCACAATGGATTAGAGTGCGAGGGATTGAACAAATGTGGGGAAAGGTTAAAAAAATGTGCTGAAATTAGTTTGCTGCAAGGAAGCGGCTCATCATTACTTTTTTGTTCTGTCTCACAAATGTTTTTTTGGACCCCTTTTATTTCCCGTGCTTCCCGGATGTATTGCCCAGTGAGGGTTGGTTACAGAAATCTTGAAACTTCTTGTAGGATCTCCTTATGACAGGCACCAGGAACAAGAGAAGGACAGGGAGAAAACAGACGACTTCGCCCAATGCGGGCAATGAGTTTGCACACTGAAAAAACCACCTGTTAGTCTTTGACTCATTCAACAAAGAAATCGCGTCAAATACTAACCTGAAAAATTCCTGGTAAGTGATTAAGCCCAGAAACAATGGCATATTTCTGCCTCTTGACGCTGTCAGAAACCACAGGTACACTCATTGATATTCTCCTTTTGATGCTTTGAGATCAGAAGTAATTTTGATCAAAAGCTGGAGGAATTACCCCAAACATATTAATTCTAAAGGACATTATTTGTTTTGGTCTCAGAGCCTCTTCATACTCTTTGAGAAGACTGATGGCTAAATTAAAATAAATGCATTCCAAATGTATTTAGTTACAAAATCACACTGATTTGGACAGGACGATTTCATGGAACTTGTCCTGTCTCAAACCAGAACAAAACTCTGGTCACACTGAGCAAACTCGGATAGCAAATAGATGTGGATTTGTCTATTTTGCAGGTGTGCGTTGTGTAGAGATTGCACCCTGCCAACACTGAAGGTCTCTAAATCTGTAAAAACGAATAGCTGGTATTTTAACTGCAAGCAGCAGAATATTTAATCAAATAGCTTCTACAGAAGACTCGCATTTTTAGGCTCAGTGATCACATTTCTTCTGTACAATCTGTAACTTTGTGTACATGATGGAACTTCTTTACATAGATTCTCACATTATTTGATTTTCAAAATCCCTTAGTGATCTTCTGTGCCTCATTTGTTGGGTGCTAGCTTGAGGTGCCTTAAAAAGGGATTTGATTTTAGAAAGAGCTATGCAAGAAAACAAAGAGTACTTTTCTTCCAAAATGTTGTCCTCTTTATGATTTAATTCTTCAGAAATCACTAGTCACTCTTGGAAAACTAGACCATTCAAATGTGTTCTTTTGTGTGAAACTTAGAAAGTGAAGAACACTGGAAATTTTCAAAACTTCTAGACACAAATTACAACTGAACAATATTTAGAAATTTTTTTCCACAGATGTGTGAGCTCTTTTGATTAGTGCTGATGTGAATGCTCATGAAGAGCATGTGGAGCATCCAAACAAAGTACTTCATAATTTCTGTTTCTGCGTGTCCTTTATTGAACTAGTGCCCTTCTGTGTTCAGAGGGACGTACAGTCCCTGCCCAGAGTGTTTTGAATTATTTTGAATTATACCTTCCCCTTTCGCTTGTAGGTGGTTATCAGTCATCAAGAAAAAAGTAATTCGTGTCACTCATGCCATAAATTGATTTAGCAAGAATGTTGGCTGTTAGTCATGCTGATTATTAGCTGTGTTGATTTTCAGAAGGGTCACATGCCAGATTTTCACAAGCTCATGGTGTCTGGTTGCACAAATATATACAGCCCAGGCTTTCTGAGGGAGTTTGACTTCTCACTTCACCAGTAGCTCTGAAGTTGTCCATTTAATTTGACTCCTAAATAGCTGTTTGAAAGCTAAAAATGCTGGAGCTGAGTGTTTCAGGCTAAAAACTGAAAAAAAGCTTGGCTTTTGGATGGTATGTTGATTTTTTTGTCTCTGATTTGGGGCAATTTTCAGCCTGGAACATTTTTTTTTTTTTTTTTCTTGGGAGGGTGGGAAACATTTTTGGATTAAAATGTCAGCCAGCCAGCCCTCCTCCCCCCAACAGCCCTGCCAGGAACCTTGGTGATGTTGTCCCCATGACTCAGAAAAACACTTTGCAACTCTACAAAAGTACTATTATTATTACAGCTCCGTGGTGAGCCATGAATGCATTGTATTGCTGGTGAAGTGTACCGCAACCCGCCAGACAGCGTGGACAGCCTCTTGACCACGATTTGTGCGTTGGTCTTTGTGGGTCCCGGCAGTCAGGTCGTCATGGTTAAAATGAAGGGGCTTGTGTGAGGGCTGTGGGGGTTGAACTGTGGCAGATACCAAAGCTTCTGTGCATGAGTTGCTAATGAAATTGTGACAACTATGTGTTACTTTACCATTTTAGGGTAATCTTCTGGAGGTGATGGCTTATCAGGCTGGTGCTGGCTGCTCCCTCTAGCCCAGCTTTCTCTTGGATGGGACCTAGGCCCTGAGCAGCCTGGCGGTGAAGCATTTCTGGGTGGGATCCTTTCTCTGCTCCTTCCCTATCCATCCTGTGGAGCTGTCATAACAAGCTGTCTCCTCTTGACTCTGCAAAGTAGTTTTCCAAAACTTTCATTAGGCTCACAAGATATGATTCCTCTCACCAGTCCTAAGATGCCTGCAAGGTCTACATCAGAATTAGTCACTCTGGGCTTGCTTACAGTTAAGAGACAACAGTCCAGGGAGCTCAGATGATCAAATGTGACCACTTCAGGGTAAGATACATGTCATGCTAAATTCCCTCACTAGATCTCCATGAAGTACAGAGGGTGTCTGAGGTGGCCACATGTAGGTGTACTTCTAGACGCTCACACTAGATCAGCACAACCCCTCCCTGTCTGCCCAGAGGCAGGAGGGCTGATATGGAAGATTGCCGTGTTACAGGGAGCTTGTAGCTTAGATGATGGTGTCTGGAGTGTGATCTCTTAATTTAATTCACAACTTAGACTGTGTCATCGGTCTCCTCTGCTAGCTTCTTCCTATGGGCAGGAATGTACCATGGTCGTTGTCTTCAGATGGACACTTCTGTGCCGACACTAGGTACCACGCTGCTGCTCACCACCGGCTGTGCAAATGCTTCCCAAGCTCCTAGGCAGCACTTCTGTGGCGTTCATCCACCCTTGCTTACAGGCCTTTCAAAATCCCAGACTTCATCAAGTCCAGCTCTCCAGGGTAGGACCAAGGATTTTGGGGAAAAATGGGGACTGAGTAGATGCAGTAGATTTGCAATCCTGCTTCAGCTGCTAACCGAGTTATATGACTGAGGTAAATCAGTTCTTCTCCCTGTGCTTTCCTTATCTGTAAAACAGGGGCAATGAGTCTTATTTCCTTTGTAAGGTAGTTTGAGATCAGTGGGAGATAAGGAGTATGTAAGAGCACTTCTTACTATCCTGATTGAAGTTAGTTACGCAAAGTGTTTGTGATTGTTCACTGAGTGGGGAAAATGTCCTTTTTAACTCTGCTCAGTCATACACTTTTTTTTTTTTTTGGTACCCCTTGATGGACTTTGCAGACACTGGTGAGATGTGAGTGTGTGGATGTGCTGGTGGTGGCTCCAAAATGACAGAAATTGCTGAGGGAAGCTGCCCTTGGGTTATGTGTGCGTAGAGTGCTGTACTTAGTGTTCCCGGTGTGACTGCAACAGAGGTAAAACAATCATATTTTAGTTTATTTTTTGGTGTTAATTAATAGCACCTTTAGCAGTAATAGTTTTATGTTCTCATTCCAGCAGAACCCCAGCTGTATTCACGACCATGGAAACCTTCACAGCACCGCTGAGCACCATCAGTGTGCTTGCGCCTCAGCAGAGCAAGGCTAAGCTCCTCCACGGCAAGGTGAGTGGTCCTTCCCGGCGCAAGCGGGAGTTCATGCCGGACGAGAAGAAGGACAACATGTACTGGGAGAAGAGGCGCAAGAACAACGAGGCGGCCAAGCGCTCACGGGAGAAGAGGCGCCTCAATGATTTCGCCATGGAGAGCCAGCTGGCTGCTCTCAGCGAGGAGAACGCCATCCTCAGGACAGAGCTGCTGTCCTTGAAGCTGCGCTTTGGACTCATCAGCCCAGACACTGCCACCTACCAGGGCCACTTCCTCCAGGACTTCCTGGGAGTTTATTTCAGAGGGCACAGAGCAGCCTCCCCGCTCCTTGAGGCTGAGCCCTTTGCTGGGGAGTCCTTCTTCACAACAAAGAGCTTTGTGCCAGAGGCGCTGGAGCCAGCGGACTTTTCCTGCAAAACCTTTGGCCGATCCAGAAACATCTTTGGATGTGGCTCAAAGCCAGCTCCCATGGATGCACCTGGCCTCCAGCAGCCAAAGAGGCTTGATGCAGCTTTCAGATCCCCAGTTTGCTCTCCATTCCTCAATTACCACTGCCCGGACAATTACGCTTTCCATTCGCCTTTGTCAGGCAGTGCCTGCTTCTTGTGCCCTTCCTCCTGTCCAGCTGAGGTGAGCAAAGAAAGTACTACAACTGTCTCAGATGAAGATGACGAGCAACGAGTGCCCAAAACTTCTCCTCTACCCCCATACATTCTGCTCTGCCCTTCAGAAGATCACTCAAAGGGCCGAAGCTTTGCTGCCTTACCTCACAAGCTCCGGATTAAGACCAAAGCCCTCAGCAGCTTGGAGGAGAGTGACCTGGACTCCCACTGAGGCAGAAGAGGAAGGGCCTCCTGTGGGGCCACTGCAAGACCTTCCAAAGAGACGAAGGGTTTGGAAGGAGGGGGTGGAGGGGAAATGTCTTGTGCTTCAAAGAGGGAAGTCATTTTCTTTGCTTTGCGTAAATGATAAGGGAGTTTCTAGGGCTGGGCTTCATCACTACAGCACAACTGCAGCTGGCCATGACGTTCATCTTGCTGGGTGAGACCTGCCAGACTCTGTGGTCTCTGTATAAATCTGAGTCTCACCTGGCTGCTCTGCTCACAAAAGTTAAAATTGGAGGTATGAAGGGGCCAGAGGCAGGAAGAGGCTAAGATGGTGGAGGTGGTGCCCACCCCACATAACACAACTACAGCTGCTTGGGGTGGTAAACATTTTAATTACGCTTGCTTCATCATCTCCTTCATCCTCACGAATGTGCCTGAAGTCTTAACTGCTTGACATGGGAAACTGTTTCAAGCCCCTCAACTGTCTGGAGCAAGAAAAAGGGATAGTGATAAAAAGTCGGTGGATTTATGCTGGCATGAAGCGAGAGCAGAACTTAGTCCATCTTATTTCCAGTTTATCACAATTTATCTTCAGAGAGAATGAACTCTCTTTCTTTTTGACCAGACACAGCACGGTCCAGAAGACAATATCATTTATCTTTGCGACGATTATTTTGGAGGACTAAATATTTGTTTTTTACAGAAATGAAAGTGTATTTTCGTTTTACTTTCTTCTTTTTAAATAAGGTATTTTCAGAAGTGGTATTTGGAAATTGCCTTTATTAAACATTGTCTCACCTTTAGCTGAGTTGGCTGAACCATTTGCTTTTTTGGAAACGCATTGCTTATATAATAAAAAAAATAAGTAAAAAGGCAATTTACACCAAAACTGTTAATTAACTGGGTAAAAAGCATTTCCACATTTTAGATTTTTAAATGATTTTAAAATTATTTTACCAGCTTTATGCAAGTGAGCATCTCAGTTAACATCTGGCTGCTTCTAGTAAGGTAGATCTCAACTGGCCCAATGCTGGACTCACACTGAATGTACTCATCAGTGATTTACCAAACTGTACAAGCTGGAGAGACTCAACCAGAGACCTAGCCCTAAAGGTTTCTCTGGAGTTTCAGTGCCTGGCATATTTGCAGCACTCAGAAATAACAGAGGAGTATAATCCTCATGCTGTAGCCTTTTGCATCCCTGCTGTCAGAGTGTGCAGCGCCCCTGGATGAACGGCAGATATGGAAGAGAATGGGCTGGACTCTGCCAAAACTGCGTTGCCTGCTCAACCCTCCTGGAAACCAGAGATGAGAGTGGGAGCTCAGCCTCCTGGCTCAGGTCCCTGGGCGTCTCCACTTCACCAGTTCTGCTGCTCACAGGACAACCCTGTTCCTTCTCATGTTAGTGTTCTCACTAAAATTTCAGGCTCTGGAACAGAAGGACAACTGTTGAGTATTTTTCTAGAGATTATTTTGTAATTAACAAAGAAATGCACCAATAATAAGACTGTGTAAAAGGACAAACCATGCTACATGAGCTGGGATGTAATAATCCCTTAAATGGGTTAGAATAAAGGGCCGTGGGTGTGAGCTGTAGGGTCACCTGAACGGTGGAGGTACATCAACACACTGTGCCTAATAAAACTGTTTCCAGACGCTGCGAATAATGCCTGTCTGTTGGGACTCTGTCTGCACCTAACACTCCTCCTCAGGAGCAGACAGCGTGATAAATATACGCCGTGGAGACAAGTCCTGCTGAACAGGAGCATGGGCAGCTGCCATGAAAGGCACAGGTGGGCTGTGGGGCACGTGCCTTCCTCATTCCTCTGTCCATAGATGTCTTTTCCCCCGTCTGTTTCCACGTGCCCACAGCAGGACCCTCAGTTCTCCACCATAGGCTCCTCCTGCAGCTACCGCACCCCCGACGTGCTGGCAGAGGGGCTGATGCCGTGGGGCTCGCACTGATACCCCACAAAGCTCAGCCCTGCTGACTGCCCACCTCTGGCGCTTCTGTGCTGAGATCCGTGCAGAGCAGTGGGACCTTCACGCTGGCAGCTGCTGAGGCCAGAGCCCCCGGGCTGCGGCACAAGGGGGGTCAGCTCTACTGTACCCGCTGACACGAAGGGAAACCAGAGCGCTGCAACTGCTCTTCAGGTGTGAAACTTGACACAGCGATGCCTTCAGATTAAAAACAAAACCACAAGTGGTTCGATTTCCTGTCCTGTTCCCCATGTCTTCTCTTCCCCTCAGAACAGGTAGGGACAGCCTGTAGCAAGAAGGCGGCTTAAGAATTATTTTGCTAGAAGAAATTGCCTCCCCCTTACTTCTGCCCTTCCCCATCACTCCTGGACCAGGGTGCAGCAAGCAGCTGTGGGTGAGGGATGTGGGGTGCAGCAGGCAGCAGCCTGGCCGTGCCGTCGGAGCTGGGGGTAGGTCAGCTCACCCTGCCGTGGTGCTCGTGGGAAGGGAGGTAGCCCCCCAGGACCTGCCTTCCCTCCCAGCCCCGGGGTCCGGGGCGAGGTGACCTGAGAGGTTTGAACCTGCGCGTCCCCAAAGGTGACTTTTTGTGGGGAGCAGGCACAGTTCATCTGAAGACGATGAAATGAGTAATGCTTCCTGTTTGTTGTGTCCTGGCTGTTGCACCAACCGAGGGCCAAACCTGGAGCCAGGGTTCACGGTGGTGTAAGCTGCCGGCGCCCGGTGGAGGGAGTGGAAGGGTGCGACAGCAGCAGGAGAGCACAAAAGGGTGTGAAGTAAACCAGCCCTGGCCCCACACCTGGCTCATCCCACACCTTCTCACATCCCCTTCGCCACCATTTCACTTGCTCCAGGTTTTGCTTTTCCTCCCCTCCAGCCGCTTGTCTGGAGGGGATGGAGCCTGGAGGGTGTTTCTCCTCCCTCCACATTTGCAGTCCTCGTTTGCTGCCCTGTCCTAGAGCGTTTCCTACCACACTCAAGGGAGATCCAGCTCTCCCTGTTGATTATCCTGTCCCCAGATCGCACATCTAATAACATCTTCAAAGAAGAGCCGTTATTGCACGGATTGTTTCAGAGATGACAGCTGCAAGGCTTGCCTGGGAGGGAGCTGCCCCGTTTCTACTCCTGCTCGGGCTTATAAGTTAATTCGTTAACCAGTTTTTGCTCCAAAGTAATCTCAGGTAGTTTTCAAGCTGGTGAATTACCAGGGTGAGTTCATATAATAAAAAAAAATGCTGTGTATGTGTCCTAAGAGGGAGAGGCGAGGAAGATCTTTTTTGCCTGTATTTCTTTGGAAGCCAATTCTGGTATTTTTTGATCTACCAGAACGGAAAGGTCAAAGGCAACAGCCTAATTCGGTACCAACTGGCTCTTAAGATTATGGTGTTGATTCAGCCCATGGTTAGACGTGTAAACCAATGCCACAGATTTAATATCACCATTATTTACACTGGCAAACACAAGCCTGTGTTTATCGGTACCTCTTGGTGATGTTTATTCTTAGGCAGAGGTGAAATTTAGAAATGCCATGGGCAGCACATTTGAAGGCAGTTGTTAAGTGTGGCTCTGCACTCACTGCACAATCCCACCGCTTTGCAGCTCCCTCAGGCAGAGATGTTTTATTTATAAAATGGAAAATGGAGTTTTTCTCGCTGTGACCGCTGACAGCAGAACATCCCCCTGCCCGCGGCCGCTCCCTCCACACCTCCGTGCACAAGGGTTTCACATCATCACCGAGTCCCGGGTGCGGAGCGGCAGCTTTTCGGGGCAGGAACAGGGCTGAGATGTGGGGCTTCTCCTTTGGCACATCCATGACTGAGCCTGAGAGCATCACTCTCGCACGCAGAGAGTCCGATATCCCTGGGGAGCCAAGCCCAGCCCCTGCCGCAGCTCTCCCTTGCTCCGTTGCTGGGGTCAGGAGCATGATTGCGGTCCCAGCACAGACCTCTAGTGAGAGAGTCCTGGTGCCTGTGGCCAGCCTGGGCTCCCCCGAAGCAGTCACCACGAACGCTTTCATTTGAAAGCACAACCAGCAGAGGAAAAAATAGCACACCTATGTCAGCCTCTTGTTTCGCACAGGAGCTGGTGGTTTCAGCCCTTCCCCAGGAAACGAGAGGCTTTGCTTCTATTCCCTTCCCTGGCTGCAGGGATTCAAAACTGATTCCCAAGGGGAACCGCCTGGGCGGGCAGCTGGAGCAGAGCCGGGCACCCTCCTCCCACGGCTGGGAACTTGGGGTGCCGGGGGCTGGAACGGAAAGGAGAGGGAGCCAGGGACCGCAGCGTTCCCGTCCTTGCGGGGGAGAGGAAGCGTGTTGCAGCATTTCAACATTTCACACTGCTTGTGTTCAGAGCTTAATGCTTTCGCCAGCCACAGGTGAGTCTGCCTTTGGGACTCCTCTTATTGCTTCAAAGTGTATTTTTAAAGCAAACTTTCCTCCTCTTCACACCTCCAGCCTTCACAATCAATCTATTTTTCTCAAATTAAAAAAAAAAAAAAGCCATTTTGGTATGAAATTTTCAGGTGACAGTTTTGCTGATTGTAATGGAAAGTGCTCAAAAGCCCCAAACAGATTCCAGGAAATACAGCTGAGGTGTTAATTTGAGAGGCACCGTGGCGGCATCTGTTTTCTAGTCATCTAAGTGATGGAGAAAAGGCAAGACAGAGTGAACGGAAAAAGGCGCTGGCATCTCGAAGTGATTCGGGCTGGCAGAAGCTGGAAGTGACTGTGATGTTCACAGACTGCAGACAGACGATGCAGGGGCAGCTCGATGGTGATAAATGCGAATGAATGCACAAAGGAGAGAGCCATGACCCTAACAAACCGTGCTGTAACTGGGAAATGTGGGGGGATCTGCTGCTGAGCTCACCTCTTCGATGCCATTTGCCCTGTGCTCCTCCTGCCTCCGAGAGGAGGCAGCAAAGCCGGGGCGATGGCAGGGGTGCAGGATAGCTCTGGGATGGAGCCTGGGGTTTCCAGTTGGGAAGAGAGGGACATGCTGCCGGTATCTAAATATCCATCATGGGAGACCTGCAGAATTTGAACAGGGAGAAAGTGCTCACTGGTTTCCATGATGCAGAACGAGCTGGCACTGAGGGAAAGTGGGCAGAGGCTTTAAAAAAGAAAAATTGAAGGAAGTATTTTTTCATGCAGCACATGGTTAAACCATGCGACTTGTTACCGCAGGATGCTGTGGATATACATGAGGTCGAAAAGCGATGAGATAATTTCAGGGAGGATTAGTCTGCCCGGAGCAACTGGACACCGAGTGGGGGCAGGACTCTGGCTCAGGACGGTCCCGGGGCACGGCCAGGGCAGCCGGGAGGATGGGCGATGCTGCGGCTGCTCTCACGGGTTTTTGTTACCCCCCCCCAGCTTTGGAGACAAGGCTGGATGGAGCTGGAGTCCGATCCAAATGCTGCTCCATCCCTGCGACTCTGGGAAGAAAATTTCTCCGCTGCCAGACACTGCGCACTCCGAAAAATCCAACAAATCTCAGGGCGGGTTTTTCACACCTTTGTGGTGTTAGGCAGAGAGAGATGACTACGGAGTCTTCCCTTACGGGTGTGAGTTAATGATGACCTTTAGCTTAGGCCAACAACCAAAACTGATTCATTACTGCTGTAGGAGAAGTTAGCAATGACTTCTGGAAACAGCTGCTGTGTTCAGAGCACCCCGCTGCCCGGCAGCCTGGATAGCCCCCGGGTGTACCTGTGAGGGCAATGCCACCCCAAAAACCTACTTAAAATTTCATCTTGGCTGTATTTCCGTCATTATAAAATAAAGAGAAGGGAAAATTCCAAACCATACACAACTAGCGCTATTCATCATCTGCGAAATGAACTTCTCCCTGCACGGCATCGTGTCCCCGCTCACCCAGAGCAGCCGCTGCTGCGGACAGCTGGGACTCAGCCCCGGTCTGAATTCCCCCGTTCCCATCCTGGAGGTTTCTTTCAACTTCATCTTGTGTCGACCCTAGAAGGTTATTTCTGGATAAGTGGGTTAGGGGTGGGGTTTTTTTGTGGAAAAGAGAATAATAATTATATTTCTGGTTGGCATGGCCACCATCAGGATCCCCAGGTGACGGTGGCAGTGGCAGCACCTGCAGCTCCAGCTGGCACAGGTGGAGCTGGTTTGCAATCCCCCGAGGGTTCAGTTTCTTTACAAATACCCCCAGTGCCTGGGGCTGTTTGTGGTGGGAAGGTGCTGGTGTCTGGGTAGCAGCGCTCAGCTGGGCAGGAGGGGGGGAAGGAGGCTGCGATGTGGCTTCTCTGCGTTCGGGGGGATGCTCTGAGCCTGCTGGTGAGTTGCAGGCTCCAGGCACTGGCCTCGGGGCAGGTTTTTATCATTTCTTATGTAGAGAGATTGTGCAGAGCTCGACTGAGTGACCGCAGGCAGCAAGAATGTTTCTGCCCCTTATCTCTTGCTGTCTTATCAGCCACACAAGAGCTGCTCCTTGCGTGATCGCTGCCTTGGCTGCACCCCTGTTTCTCTCCTGCTGCACCTCGCCCTTGTCTCTGTATCCAGGTGCCCCCTGATGTGCTCTCCCGCGGTGCTCTGTGCAGTTCTGGGGGTCACCCCTCCGTGTAGGTCCCCTGACCACGCTCTGCCTGTCCTACCAGCTGTGCAGGCTGGTCCCAGTTCTCTTCTTCGCTTTGATACCCCACCGCTGCTTGGGCACTGTCTGTGCAAACACGGAAAAGGATTTTGAAAAGCCGAGTTTAACAGGAAGACTATTAGAGGATGTGTGAGAAATACCCCGAGGAAAGCACGCAGGCTTTTCCTCGTGCCCACCTGCAGCGGTTGTAGTTGGAATGGGGAGAAAGTGATGCTCAGAGCCTCAGGAACTGTTTATTCCTCAGTAAGTTGGACAAAACGGTGCCTGTGGGCTTGCAGGGGACCAAGTCCTATGGTGGAGGTGTGTGTGACCATGGGCTTCTCGACCTGCTTTATCCCGTGGGGATTTAGGGATGATAAATTTTAAAATGTTGGTCGGGTCTGTCCATCCTTGCCCAGCAAGGTCAGACTGAGATACAGCTGGAGAAACAGTCTTGAGATACCCACTGGCCATCACCTGGGGCAATCTCCTGCGTCACCTGAACCGGAGCTTCACCCGGTGGCTTGTGAAGGGATAAAGTGGGTTATGGAACCCGGCTCCCTTTCAGGTAAAACACTGGGAGCTGAATTCCTGGTGCCACCGAGCATCCTTCTTTGTGTGCAACAACGCTCAGCAGCGTGCTCAGATGGAGTGATCATTAAAGGTGTCTTGGGTGCGTGGGAGGCAGTGTTTATGTCTCCTATCTTCCTCTCATCAGATACTCAGCCTTTTTAATTCGTGCTCAACTATGCAGAAAAAAAAAAGAAACGAAAAAGAAAGTATACATCCTTACATTAGGCTGTAGATATGATGCTGTAAACGCAACTGAAGAAGTGCGAATGCACTAAGCTATTCATCTTGAAGTCAGCTTTCTGATATCGGTTCTTCTGAAGACCACAATCTTTCATTTCTCGCACGTAGCATTACTCATACTCGATAAGTGTGCTCAAACCTCAGAGGGACCCGGGGAGCTTTGACAACTCCTTGACCTCAAACACACTACTCCCATAGCAACACTCCAGGATGAATAAAACTTGCTTGATTTTTCTTTTCTTTTTCAGTCATTAAAAGTCTTTGCAGCTGTGGTGGGTTAGGGATTGGTGTGGGTAGAACAGCAGCTGAACCGAACCTCTGCCCAAATACAACCTCAGCCCCCAAGCCTCTGGTAAGAAGTGGACGAGGTGCCTCCACCCCGACCTCCCCGCACCCCGCTGCAGCCCTGGCTCTCCGGTGCACCCACAGTTCCAGCATCCTGGGGAGCAGGTGGAGATGATTTTTTTTTTTTTTCCTAATTTTCCCACCCCACGCAGGAGGGCTCTAGCAGAGCAGGGAGCTGAGCTCCGCTTCCCAGACAGCAAAGCAGCATTGTGCTGTCTCTCTTTTTGTTTCTTTCTGCCAAAATCCCTTTTGCTTGGTGACGGCTGCGTCAATTCGCTTGGACTAAAATGTGAACCCAGCTTTCACAGAACCTCCTGAAGTGCTGTTTTTCTGGGTAAAATCCCCCAATTTTCCCCACAACTCAAATCCTACTGTGTTGAGTTAAACCTGGAAATCGTCGGCTCTTTCTGTGCTGCTGGTTTGTCCCTCTCTTTGCACGGATCCAGAGCTCTGGGGCTGGCTCAGCACTGGTGTCCAGAGAGACCGACACCCACCATCACATCTGGTGCACATCTGGAGTGGTTCTGAAGGTGTGGAGGACAATATGGGATGTGCAAGTGCTGCTTTGGTCCAACAAAACTCCACTGTTTGGATGTCCAGCTGCATTCCCTGGCTGCAGTGCCGCCTTCTGTGCCCCGGGCGAGGGGGAAGCGATGCCGAGGCGGGGGAAAAGCCCAACAGAGGATTTCTTCCTTTCAGATGAACAAGTTGCATCGTGGCAAGAGGTGTGAGGAGTGCTATGGTTGTGCGAGTTTGTCCATATCCCTCTGAATGGGAGGAAACCCCCATGTTAACCACATCATAGAGTCCCAGGATGGTTTGGGTGGGAAGGGACCTTAAAGCCCCCGCAGTGCCACCCCCTGCCATGGGCAGGGACACCTCCCACTAGCCCAGGTTGCCCAAAGCCTCATCCAGCCTGGCCTTGAACCCCTCCAGGGATGGGGCACCCACAGCTTCTCTGGGCACCCTGGGCCACTGCCTCACCCCCCGCACAGGAAAACATTTCTTCCTCACATCTCATCTCCATCTCCCCTCTTGCAGCCCTGAGTGTGTGCAAATCACAGGGAGGTTTTGCTGCCAGGAAACATTTTTAGAAACCCAATAACACCGGCTGGCGCCCCAAAGCACATGGCTGAACAGGGACAGGGTGGTGGCGGGTGGGGACAAATTGGTTTGTTGGGCAGCGGCTCACGGCAGCCGTGGGCTCTCGATGGGAAAACGAGAGTGATTTTTGGCAAGTGGGGAGCAGGTGGAGGAGAAAATACGTGAGTGAAAGGGAAGGGAGCGGAAAGGCTGCATTTAAAGGTTAACACTTGCCCCAGGAGAAGAGGCGAATGTCTGTGCTCTCAAATAGCATCTGCTGACGAGGCTGTCTCACAGCTCTCTGGTTCGGGATTTTTCTTGAAAGACCAATTACGTCCCTTGTTTTTCCGCTGTACTTGCTCACACCCCTGTTGAGCAGGGAGTCTGAAGAACATCCTTGTGAGATCTCAGGTCGTCACCACCTTCCCAGCGCTGTGACATTAATTCACACCTCCCACACTCCTGCGTTTCTTTAATACAGCAAGAAAAACACGGCACAGCACGAGAACGCGATTACGGCAGAAAAACACTTTCCGCTAAGTGACCGCAGTGACTAACCTCACCATGGTACCATCCCCTGGTCCTGGTCCCTGGGGTGCGCGGATGAGGGGTTTTCGCATCCCACTGAAATGCGCGAGCGGAGCCCCAGCGCTGCTGCAGGAGGAGCCCTGTCCCCCAGGGCCCTGAGCCCACGATGTGCAGGAGGGTGGCTTCTTCACGGCTGTTTGCTTTATATCACCCAAAAAAAGACCCAGGAGGTAGCCTGGGAGCTGCTTCCAGGTCTGAGCTCCACCGATCCCTTCGGCACAAAGGAGCCGCGTCCGTTGCTGCCCAGATGAGGTGACCCCCAGTTCCAACCGGCCGGTATCTCGGAGCTGGGTACCAGTCCCTGGCGTCCCGCGTTGCTGTGCCAGCCCCCCCGGCATCCCCCAGGTCCACCAGTAACTCTGCACATCTGCGACAGGTGGTGGGGCTGTTGATGTGGGGGGGCAGTGCCATCCCCTTGCCGGTGTTTCTGCGGCACCGCGGAAGGAGGATTTTCACACGGGAGGTAGCCCAGCGCTGTGCGGGGCGGGCAGGGTGGCCACGGTCCGGAAGGGCTCAGACGGTGCTTTAACTCACACCCTCACCTAAAGCCCCCGTGCAGCCACCGCCACTGCAGAGCCCCTTCCCCAATGCTTGAGCCGATGGAAGGAGCCGTCCTCCTCCACGGGGAGAAGCTGCTGAGCGGCAGAAAGTACCTCGGGGAGAATAAAAGGGGGATGGAGGTTTCTGATTAACCCGCTGAGCAATTTTTTCCCTGCTTGGTGGCCGTGCTCGGGGCTGTGCCGGCAGGAGCGAGGTCGAGCGAGGTGACAGTGACAAGGTGTCCGCAGGGGACATGGGGTGGGCAGGGGAGCTGCGTCCGAGAGCACTGGTGGGTGCTGTGGGATTTCCCCATCCAGGCAGAGACTGGAGAGGGGAGCTGGACTCTGCCTTGCTGCTCTCCATCACCCCGAGCTGCACCGGGGTGTCAGGAGGGAGAGACGCTGCTGCTCTGGCGCTTTGCTGAGCAGAAGCAGGAGGAGGAGGGATGGACGGGGCTGGAAACGCTGTAGATGTGCCAGCTGTTCTGTGAGCCTCCGCGATACCCGCTCACACGGCTGCGCTCACTGCATAGATAACCAGTCGGAACTAGAGTCCTGTCCCTCTGTTGAGCCTTTAACAGAAAAAGATCCAGACTTTTCAGCTGATACCAGGGATGCAGAATAACCCCCCTGGGTTGTGCCTTGTCTCCCTGTGTTTCTCCTTTCAGCTCACGGGGAATAAATTGGCAGCTCTTTGCCCCACAGCACATGGGACTGTGGTTTGCAGCTGCACCGGGCACACGATGCCAGCGGCTCAGCCCCGTCCTCGAGCACATCCCTGGGGAGGCAGCAGCCAGCAGTCGTTGGAGGCTGGAGGTGCCGTGGCTTACAAGAGCTGCTTGTTCCTCCCAGCATCTGCGGCCTGGGTTTCTAGTGAGATAAGAACTTGTTTTCTCTGGAAAGTTTCGGGGGAAATGAAGTGGCTAGTTTGAGTCAATTTGAGAGCCAAACACTCTTTGCTTGTCAGAGAGCCGTGGGAAAGTGTCCTGCAAGATGCCGCCTGCATGCCCGCAGCATCCCTGCAGCACCCCTGTAACATCCCTGCAGCA
>WKFP01014893.1:0-13779 GCA_011057875.1 Pterocles orientalis | reverse complement strand
TACATTTTTTCCCCCCCCCCCCCCCCCGTCTGCTGTTAGTTCTGGGGTTGGGGCTGTGCTCACAACACTGTATCTGGACTTTTCTGTAGATATTGGCAGTTATCAGAATGGATTGGTGCCAGAGCTCCAAAACAGCTTCCCAAATGCTAGTGCTTTTGCCTGTCCTTCCCTTCCATCTTCCTCAGGCTGGCTGGCTCTGATGGTACCTGCTGTTTGCTGCCAGCCTACCGAGAGTCTGAGATTTCTGGGCTCTTGCACGGGTCTAGTCTCCATGTCAAGGGATGTGATGTTAATTTAGGGTCAAAATCACTCCCAAAAGGCACCTACCAGATCTTTCAGACTCCTGTTCATCTGCCTTGAGTGGAGAATAACCTGGGAATAAAGGGTGGGACAGGTGAGAGAGTGCTCTAGAAGTGATGAAAACAAGATAAAATTAAACAAAATAAGATATTCCCCCCAAAGTCTCTGCAGGAGCTCTGACCTTCAACAACCAGGCTCTGCTCTTCCAGCTCATAGCTGGGGCCCAGCCTGGTGAACCCGTGCGTCAGGCGTTTCAGCTCCTCGTACACCTCTTCCTTTTCTAAAGTCCTCGAGAAGGGGTTCAGTGTGAATTTGCAGACGGAGGCAACGCTTGTGGAAGCTCTCCCATGGACAGGCCTGGAGGAGGACAGAGTTGTCATTATGGGAGAAGAGAAAAAAGGAGAACTGAGTAGAGGCAGGGAGATGGATTGGGAATCAGCTCAGGTTTGCAGATGTCTGAGCCATGTTTTATTAGCATGGGATCAGTTTTTGCAGTTTGAGAGAGGAACTCTTGTGAAATCTACCCATGGATTTAATCCCAAGCAAGGCATTTCTGAAAGGCAAAGCAGCCCAGCCTTTTTTATTCCTCCAAAGAGGCGCTGGAGAAAACACACAGAAGTAGATTTTGTTCTCAGACTGGTCAGTTCTGACTCTTGGTTTGTTAATGTGTTATTTGAATAAGCTAAATGAGCAAATGAACGCTCGCTTTGTTACTCTGGAATTGTTTATGCATGAAAACAGCTTTGCTAGCGTGGAAACAAAACCACCTCTCACTTGGTCAGAAACCTTTTGTGGTAAAGGCAAAACTGAGAGTGAACGGAGATGCCTCCTGTGTGTCATCCAGAGCACAAAGGTTGGCGATGAGGCACAAACGCCACGCTGTGCCTCTCAACACCTTTCCTGCTCTTTGGGGGCTCCAGAAAGCAGGACCTACCCAAAGCTCTCAACAGTACAGCCCAGAAAGTAGTCCTTCAGGCTGCTGGTTCTGAATACATCCAGCTGATGGGAAGAAACAAAAAAAAATAATCAATGAGAATTGAGTAAATTTAATACACCCTTAATTTGGACAGGGAAATGAAGCCATTGCTGTCAGCGTTACCTCCTTCTCAATTTTCTCTTTGTTCACTTGGTACATCTGTGACCTGGAGTCCTGCAGCTCTGGGGAGTAGGGAAGGTTTGAGATGATGAAATTTATTCTGATGTTTTCTTTCCCAGACTTGAGGGGTGTTTTGTAAGTCACTGCCTCAATTGCTGGTTCCAAGCCTGGAAATGGAGAGGAAAAGTCAGTATAAATGCCAGGAGAGAGAAACAGTCTCTGCAGGTCAGCGCTGCTTGGTAGAAGACTTAGCTAGGAGAACTTGAGGTCTTAATAGATGAACAGAAGTTGAGTTGCATTGGGGTCTGACAGCAAATTCCCAGTCTACCATGTGAATCGGTCTTTCAGCAATGTACCAGGCCAATCACTTCTTTGGGAAGTTGTACATTTGAGAAAAGCTCAAAGTCTGTTTATCTCTAAATGCCTGATGTTATGGTGAATAGTTGCCACTTCATTTTCTTATTTATTTAACATTGAGGAACACCTCAATCCGCTGAGGACTCCACTGAATGTGGCAAAGCACTGGCCCAACTCCGACCTGAGTTCAGTGATTCAGCTTGAGAACAGATTTATTTCCACGCACACCCCCTCTGCTAGAGCAGAAGCTGGAATTCTGAGTATGCCGTGGCAAAGCGGGTTGATCTGGGTGGAAACTGGGCAGCTGTGATTTGAGCTCTACGTACTGGCTACTGAGAGTCCTTGCAGCTGGTATCTGCTTCCCAGCCACTGTCCGGTTGCGTTCGAGGTCCTCTCCTGAAAAACTCTTTCAACCTCAGCCCTGTTGATGCTGGGCTCTGGCTGGAAGAAGCAATTGCAGTCTACCACGATGGATCCAGACCTGCGGACAGAGAAACAGAGGCTTGGAGACCAACATAAAACATCTTCATGCCCCAGAGGGTTTTCTGAAGGGTTCCTGCTCTTCTGAGTGTTTTAAGCTAATGTGGTGCCACTGAGAGATGTGGAACAGGCTGGTTTAGGCTTTTTCTTTGGACAGGGACAGTGAATGACATGCCACTGCCTTTTTTTCTTGCAAACATGGGTTATACTGCATGCATGCATATAATGAAGGATCAGCACTTTTTTTTTAAAGCTTTTAGCCAGTGTGACGGTCCCTTGTCCAAACCTCTTTCTGTCTGGAGCAGAACACTACAGCAGTACCTGAAGCCCACTTTGGAAACCTAGTGGAGTCCAAGTTGAGAGGAGTGTGGATGTTGCAGGGTCACCATCAGTCCTCATCAAGAGGATGGCAATGAGTAATTACCGGGATATTCAGAGACCATCCATACCAAGCCAGGAAAAATTCAAATTGACAAATTCTGGGAAGCCCAGAAATTACTTCTTGGGGCACAAACAAAACCATTTCCAACATGAGAATGGAGGGGAGGAATTCTGGGGAGGACAATGTCACTTGGTCGTGGGGGAATGGTGCCAGGGTGTGGCAGCCTTTCAGACAAAATGACATTGTATTGCAGACCTCAGCCTGGCGATGCTGCAGTTCAGGAACCGGTCTCGCAGGTTGCTCTGATGGTATAGTTGATTCATCTGAAATAAAAACGTCATGTTAAATATTAATGAGTTCTGGGCCTCATGGCAGATGCTTTAGGGCAGCAGGAGGGCCTCTGACTTTGGAGAAACACCAGGTTGTTGTTTGGGGATTTTTTTTTTTGCTAGTTGGACTGCATGGGAGTTGGTTTTTGCTTCAGAACGTGCTTTCTGCTGATAGAGCCCGATGTCCAGCTCGGCAAACCTTTGTCTTATCTGAGCAAGCTGCCAGTGTTAAACATCAATCTGCTGGCTGACAGCTGTCATCTTCAACCACACTTCAGACAGCACAGACTCAGAGTACGGAATGTTACGGCTTCATCTAAAAGGCAAAACCTACCTAATTTTAGGGCATTATTGGGTTGATATGTTGGAGGATTGGTGCTGAAGAGAATGTGTTGGATTCTCAGCAAGGAATTACGTATGTGCTGACCTCTGAGCTGGCAGAGATTTGTGTAAACTTCTAGAGATAGGGCTGAGATGCTGAGTATGTATTTAACAGATGACCTAAAGCTCTTCCATTTTTTAGTGCATGTATTTGGCTGGAGATAATTTCTTAAAACCATGTAATGTAACAAAATCAAAAGTGATTCAAAGGCCAATCTCATCTTTTAGATTCTAGAAATTTTTGTTCCCCCCTTTTTTAATAAACAATAAATCTGACAGTTGCTGCAAAGATCAACCAGTGCAGATGTGATGGTATTTGAGCTGTAGCTCCTTACCTTGTTCCTGATGCTTTCCACTGCTGCTTTGTATTCTGGAGACTGAGAGTCTGGGTTAGTTAGATTTTCATTGACTATTCTAAAGGTCAGTCTGTAGACTTGTTTGTCTGGAGCTTCAGCCAGGACAGGCTTTCTAGTGATAACTGTGTCTGTGAGGGGGAAACCTAAATAAAAAAAGGTAGAGCGCATTTATTCTTACATCAGATCTATCCACACCACAAAAAGCCATAAAGGTATGTTCCTGTTTAGATTATATAATGTGAAATTCTACAAGAATTTGTGCGATTTAAGGGACAGAAATGCTTCCAGAACAGTAATATCATGCTGGATTGGTTTTGTCATAGTGTCAAAACCTACAGAGTCCCAACAAACCAAAGGGGAAGCTCGTTAGTGCTCAAGTCCCAGTGGGGTGGAAGAATGAGGAGTGGTCTCCAAGTGATCCCCAAATCGTCTCTTGATAGTGTTTGTGGATGCTCACCGTTGACGTACAGGCTGTTCTTCTCCAGGCTGTAGTGCCCTAGTTTGGTGACACCATTTGTCATGTTGCTCAGCTCATGATAAACCTTTTCTCTGTCAAACCTGGCAAGGCTGATGTTGTTTTTGTAGCTGCAGACAGCATCAACGACTGTGTCATCCCTGCCTCTCCCAGACCTAAGTAAAAACATTAGATACATTCTTTAGGACACTGCTGATGCTTGTGGAATACTTCGTGTAACTTGGATAACTGGGAATGAAAGGCACTGAAACCTGTCCAGTGCAGCTGGGTTCCCACATCTGTCAGCAGTGGCAATGATGTTTAGGTACCAAAATTATTTTACCAGCAAGAAAATAATGAATGGACAGGGAGGTGTCACTGGCTTCTGTTTTCTGGCATCAGAACAACTCCGATAATTTAGGGCAAATTTAAGGTGTATAAGAGCAGATACAGAAATTGTTAATTGCACTTGCAGGAATCTTACCTAAATCTCATCACTTCACATCCTGTGTAGGCAGAGCTTATGCTGCTTCTTTTGAAAAGAGGATCAATCTGTCAAAAAAAAAAAAGTACAACTGTAAAGTTGAAAGCATTTCCTGAATTTAACACAGGCAGATTAAGATCACCACCGTAACACAAAAGGGGCAAAACCAGAGCCAGACTTACGTAATGGTTGATAACCTTCACTGTGGAAATGAATTTGCGGGAACTCCGTACATCCAGATCTGCAGTGTACGGAAGGTTGGTCAAGGTGAAGTTAAGTGTGAAACGCCCGGACGTTGGCTTTGATGCAGTACTTATGCTCAGAGCTGTAATCAAAGTGGAGAAGAATTATGATTTTACTGTGCAAAAAGCTATCTTCCCTTTCCAAGACATTCCCAATCCTGGCACACTTCAAGGCTACTTTAAAGAATCCCTTCCCCTCTTATTTTTTTTGAGTGCACCACTCCCTCGATAGCTTTCCCTGGCATGAGGTTGGCAAAGCACTTACATGATCTCTCAAGTGGTTCGTTGTAACCTGGAAAGGATATGCAAGAGAGACATTACGTAAGAAAACTATCCACTTAAGAGAAGGAAAGAGAAGAGGGGATGATTAAATGGGTGATTTGGGAATGAATCATCAGAACCAGCCCCTGGGGGTGTGAATCTATTAAACCATCTACGGCTTAGGCAGAACAAGGCATTTTTATAATAGTGAGGACTACGATGAGAAAATACATGTGCCACTGGGATAGAAATTGGGTGAAATGTTCATAGGCAGGTGAATGACTGAGGTCAAGACTAAAATTAAGTCACTCTTCAATGTAACACAGAAAATAAAATCTCCAGAAAAGCCTGTGAAAATGTTCTTGGAAGCATACACTTCATCTTACGCACATAAATTATGCAGTAAACTCCCGTGGGACCACCTCTTTCTTAAGGTCGCTATTTTTTTCCCCCCACATTGACAGGCTCTTTAAGGCCCAAGGTACCTCCAAACTGCCCTAGCACCTGGAGGAAGGGGAAAATTAAGCACTTACCATTGACATAGAGGCTCTTGCTGTCCAGGTTGTAGATTCCTAATTTGGTGATGTCACTTGTCATGCTCCTTAGTTCTTGGTAAACCTTGGCTTTGTTGAGCTTGGGCACCTGGGAGCCACTTCTGTAGTTGCAGATGGTGTCTACGCCTGTGTTATCGTTATTCCTCACTGACCTGAGGAATTGAATATCATGAAGCTTCTGTCAGTTATGCCAAAATTCTGGGGGGATTTTTCTGATGTAATTAAACCCAAAACATTTAAAATCTGTCCATAGTTCTCGGAGATGAACTGCAGAAATTACTGGGATATGGTATGGCTTTGCAAGATAAGGACCATACAAAAGTGCATAAAGCTTTATTATAACGATACCAACTTCTGCAAAAAGGAACTATTAATAGTTATTTAAGTGTCAGTCGAACATCAGGAAATCCACTTGCTAAAGTTCAAAGTTAATCTTTCAGCTGCATTGCTCACCTGAATCCTGTTACTTTGCAGCCAGTGAAATAGGGGCCAACGCTGCTCTTCTGAAGCAGGGTGTCAATCTAAGAAGAAAAGCTCTTTGAGTGTGGGAAACCCAAAATACTGGGTAATTTCAGCGAAAAACAATGCGACTTTGGCTTACGTAGTGTTTCATTATTTTCTCAGTGGAACTGAATTTAGCAGAATTTGGTGTCCCTAGGTCTGTCGTGAACCTGAGGTTGGTTATTGTGAAGTTCAGTGTGAATTGCTCTGTTATGGGTCCTGGGCTTTGGGTGGTGGGTGGCTTCGCTGTAAGAGAGAACAAAAATTACACAGCTAAAATAAGAGCAGGATCTTCATAAGACACAGTATTGTTACTATTTTTCTTTATGCTTAGAGCAGAAAAAACACATGAAGGTGATCACACCCTTCAGACACTTTGCAGTTTGTGAGCTTTGCCAAATCGGGGGGGAAACAAAATCAGCTTGTGCCTATGAGTGGCTTTAACATGTATTTGTTTTGAAATGTACTTACATGATAGACTGTGCAGTTCATTGTAATCTGAAAAAAAAATGGACAACTATTACAAAAATATTTCAAAAATGTCTCAGCAGGTCTAAATACGTGTTTTTGCTACAAAAGATTCAGGATGATGGTTAGTAAATTCCTGACTGTGTTAACTTAGTGACTCTGGCAGTGTTGTGCCCTCTACTGTATCTGTTTTGAGAGGTGTACTTAATCCTCTTCATTCTCATTTTAAAATAGTCTGCGTCAATATAAGGAATGATGCCTTGGGGTGGTCTTGTTACCGTTAACGTAGAGGCTCTGGCTGTTCAGGCTGTAGTGTCCCAGCTTGGTGATGCCATTTGTCATATTGCTCAGCTCACGGTAAACGGTGACTCTGCTGAACTGGGGATCCGAAGGCTCATCCCTGTAGCTGCAGATGGCATCTACTCCCGTGTCATGCCTGCCCTTTGACCTAGGACATGAGGCGTTGTTTTAGGGTGTTTTAGTCGTTATTGAGAAGTTCAGCTCAACTTTTAGTAGATCAAAGACACGTGAAAGAAAGCCGCTTGGTGACATGTTGAACGCTGAGAAATGGGAAACAACTTTTTAAGAAGCGGGTAATGCAGACTTTGTCCAGACATGGCTCTTACCTGAACGCCACCACTTTGCAGCCAACATAAGCAGGGCCGATGCTGCTTTTTTGGAGTAAAGGGTCCACCTAGAAATTTAATAACAACATTTAAGTAGAACAACATGGCAAAGGTGACTTAGAGATATTAAAAAAACCTGTGCCCAAGCAGGGCATCATTTTGCCAGACTTACGTAATAGTGCATGACTCCTTCTGTTGACTTGAATTTTTTAGAATTTGGCATTGCCAGATCTGCAGTGAACTGGAGGTTGGTTATAGTGAAATTCAGTGTGAAGTTCCTTACTGCTGGTGACGGAGGTTGTGTCTTTTGATCAGCAGCTGTAATGAGCAAAGCAAAGTATTGCTTGAAAATACAATTTATGATCATCATCCCTAAAGGAAAGACTGTAAAGAAAAAATTCTTAAATGTTCTAGTTGGCTTCAGGGTCATAGCAGCTGTGATTCCCTATTCCTCCCAAATTCTTTTAACACTATCTAGTAGCTTAGTTCACCCTTCTTTTTTTTGCCCATTGCTGACTAGCAAAATCTTCTTGTCCTTCCCATTGCTATTTAAAGGTACTTACATAGTCCAGGCTGCAGTTCGTTATAACCTGTGGGGGGAAGAAAAGGACAGCATTGGAGAAACTGGCGTACAATTTGCAAGGACTGGCACACAGTGGAATGCAGAATTTGAATTGTTTTTTGTCTGAGAGATCCTGTGTAAACATTTACTAGGGAAGACAGCTTTGAAGACTGTCTAGGCATAAGTGCACATCTGTACTGCTGCATGTTGTTGGCAAGCTGCTGCTTTTTCTTAAAGAGCAGTGCACAGAATTCTCCCTTCGCTAGGGATGTCGAGAGGGAATTTACCCACTCTCTAAATCCGATTTAACTTTGGCATTGGCATCTTAAATATGACTTTTGCCAAGTGGAGTTCCTCTGCTGGGGAACACATTCCATAAAGCACCTTGAGAGGTCAATCCTTGTATTTTCTGGACAATGACCCATGGTGTATTATGATATATGTTGCATTTTAAGTTACTTAGTCCAAAGGAAGGTGCAAAGGCTCTGAGTGACAGTGGCTCCTCTGCTTTGGTTAGCGTTTGCTCTTGCTCTCTCTCCAGGTTTTATTGCTTCTGTAGTTACGTAGTGACTCAATTCTTCCTAACATCAAGTCAGCAGTCAGGACAGGATTTCCTCCTGACTTCAGCTCAACCACTTACCGCTGATGTAAACGCTCGCTGCATCCAGCCTGTAGGGTCCCAGCTCAGTGCAGCCAGCGGTGGTCGTGCTGAACTCACGATAAACCTTGGTTCGGTTAAATTCAGCAGTGGTAGCACTGGCTCTGTATGTGCAGACCGCATCCATGGCAGTGCCCTCTCTGTTCTTCACAGACCTGAAAAAAATCACACGTTTGCAGGCCTGAATGGCAGTTCTGTGCAGTGGAGCTTGCCTGCGCACTACCATGGGACTGGACTTCTCCTTAAAATACCATAAAACAATTCTATTAAATGAAAGAATGCCCTCAGCTTATGGAAATTTAGTATTATGCTGCTTTATACAATCAGGACAGAACTCATGATCTAACTGAAATGAATTTAAAATTAGTCAGATTACCCTCTTGTTGACACCAGTTTTGCACTAGATAGCAATGCAAGCACGATCAGAAGGAATTATGTAATAACCACCCCATCACAAGGGAGCATAAAGGAGATGTAATTCTGCTCAGTGCTCTCTAGAACTTGACAGGTTTTACCAGGCCAGGAGGAAAAAAAATCAGGAAGGAATGATATGCAAAGGGAAGATTTCTGTATAATCCTATTGGCAGCCAAAATTTGAATTCTAGAACACTTCCCGGATGTGCCTACCTTAGTGCCACCACCATACATCCAGTGAAAGCGGGGCTAATGCTGCTGTTCTTGAGCACACGGTCAAGCTGCCAAGAAAAGAAACCAGTTGATAAGTCCCAGTGAATAAATAATAAAACCAACAAGAACATAGCCACAAGAGGAACCTGACTGCCACTCACCAAGTATGTCAGAGTTCTTTTGGTAGCAACGGATTTTTGAGAGTTTGAATTTCCTAATGCTGATGTGTAGAGGAGATTGGTCACAGTGAAGTTCACTGTGAAATGTCCCTCTCTCGCAAGAGGAGGAGCTGGAGATGTTGCTGCAAGAGAAGCACAACATTTGTTGCAGGAAGAAAAGAAATACTCATGAACCTGCTAAAGCCAGGAATACAGAAGCTCCTGTTGCTGGAATGGATGGGCACCACGCTGCACAGCTCAGTGCTCAAAGCCTGGCCTTTTCAACCTCAGATTCTTTTTACTTGTAGTATTGCTGTTGGAAAAGACTGAACTGCACGTCAACATCAACCACCCTCTAGCCTTCTGAGAGTGCAACTCTGTGTTTCTGCAAACAGGTGTCCTCACAGTTTCCTCTGACCTGCTACATAATCCTGATCTAATTCAAATGCTTCAGGAGACATTCATACCGATGGTGCCTAGTAGTTAATTCCTCTCCCTGTTAAATGTTTGCACCTTATTCCATTAATTCCATTAAAAGGCTAAAAAAGAGAAGATATCTGAACAGGCGTTAATCTCTAGATATTGACACTTAGGGTATCTTGGCTTTTTAATTACTTAAAAGTACTTACAAGGCATGAGATGGGCTTCGTGGTAATCTGGAAGGAGAGAGGACAAAAGTAATGAATTAGTCAATTATTGTCTCTCAGTAGTAACATCAGAGGTTTGTATAGGTGAACAGTGCCACGGGAGGACAATAGATTTGCTGTTCCTGAGCACTCACTGAAACCACTTATGATAGTGCAGCGAGGTGTTATTTTGAAGAAAGCTCCATTGCAAACGATGGAGGGAGGTCACCAATTCATGCTGAAATCAGCTGCTTTTACTACTTTTAAGATTTATGTGCTGCTGTGCGTGTTTTGGTAATTTATCAGACATTAGTTAAAAAAAAGCTGCAACTAACAATGCAAAACCTCTGGAGATAAATGGTGCTAGCTTGAGGAGAATTTGTGCAGATGATGGAGTTTTGTCAATTATCTAACACATTGGTTGAGCCCAAGTATATATGTTGCAAACGCTGTTCCATCTGCACACTGGCCATAGACTGTTAACCAAGAAACATCCCATCACAGGGAAATCCCCACTTTACCATTGATGTACAGGCTTTCCTGGTCCAGGCTGTAGATTCCTAAGCTGGTGACACCATTTGTCTTGTTGCTCACTTCATGGTAAACAACCACTCGATTGAACTGGGAAGCAGCAGAGTCCGTTTTGTAGGTACACACAGCGTCCACTCCCGTGTCTTCAGCTTTTTGTGCAGGTCTAGGGAAATTAGGATATATCTTGTTCTATTCCAGAATTCACTATTCATGATACATACTGAGGGGTTTTTTATTTAATTCAAACATTTTGCCAGGTAGAAAAGAAAATGTATTTTTTTTCCTTTATGGTGATTCTTTCAAATTATTCTTTCATCTTATCAAAATGGTATGAGTACACTTGACCATTCACCTGCTGGAAGCATGAATTCAAGTTGAAAAAAAGTGAAATAATTTCTTGCATTTCTTGAATCAGGTGATAAAGTAAAAGATGTAAAAGGAAATTCAGGGATTAGGATCCATTTGTGTATCACACTACATGAAAAGGAAAATATCTTTTCTAAAGCTAAAGACTTATTCTTACCTGAAAGCCATAATTTTGCAGCCTGTATACACTGGATGAATACTGGCCTCTTTGAACAGCTGATCAAGCTGAAAAAAACATGCGGTTAACAAGTTAAACATATTTAGATGAACACAATGTCCCAAACAAAAAAACAAATAGAGATTATCCCACTAACCAGAGCAGTCAGGACTCTTGCTGTAGCACTAAACTTTGCAGAATGTGGATTTCTGAGGCTACTGGAGTAGTGGAGGTTAGTTATGGTGAAATTCACTGTGAACTTTCCAGCTCTTGGAGAAATAGTTGTAGCTGGAAGAAAAACCCAAGGCAAAGTGATGGACAGATTGGAATGAATTGATTTTAACTTTTTGTTACAATCAAGGAGGAAGAAAATAATAGAAAAAATACACATAGCTGAATTTTACTTCTTTGTGGAGGAAAAATGGTGTTGCTATTAGATGAGCAGGGATACGTTCACGTATTTACATGTGATTATTGCTGGTTTATATTCAGATGATAAAAGAAGTTAAGATTTACCTGGCAAGAGCTGTGCTTCGTTATACTCTGAAAGGGAAAGACAAATAGATTAAAAGGAAATAAAAACAAAGGGAAGGGGGAAGACACAGCAAACCAAAACAACAAAAAAAGGAGAAAAAGATCATCAGTAGAAGCCATAGGATAAATGTAAGAAATACAGTATACGAAACAAAGGATAATTATTTTCCTATTAAAAGATACAGAAAAAGATGGAATTATGTACCAATGTATGAACGAGTACACTAGAAAGTACAGCAGAAGAAAAAGCCAAAAGAATATAGTAGACTAAAAGCAATAAAAAAAATTGTAGAAAAAGAAAGATGATCTTAATGTGAAAAACAATGAAATCATCTGTCTATGTAGGAAAGAATAAAGATTTTAAAAAAGGAAAGAAATTATATTCACTGTTGACGTAGAGGCTGTCCTTGTCCAGGCTGTAGGGGCCCAGCTGCGTGATGCCTCTGGTCTTGTTGCTCACTTGGTGGTAAAGGCCCACCCTGTCCAAGGGCGGGGCAGAGGGCTCCTTCCTGTAGGTGCAGACGGCGTCCACCCCGGTGTGTTCCCCTTGCCTCACTGGCCTGCAAAACAGAGCACCGTGCCTGAGCACCCCTCCTCTGCGCGGGAACGCAAGCTCTGGATTCCCGAGACATGCGGGCGTGGTGGCCGGCCACTGCTCTCCTGCCTCCAGTAATCTGTTCAGGAAGCCGGGGGCTAGGTGGGAGGGCAGGCACCGCCCGTTAGTGCCCCAAGACGAGAGGGCAGGCATCAGGGAGAAGGTCCTAAGGCAGGAGGGTGTCAGGGAGAAGGTCCTAAGGCAGGACGGTGGCAGGGGGAAGGTCCTGCCTCCTTAGTCTAGGTGGAAGCAGAGCAGGAGCGTGACGGGCCCCCAGATGTGGTTGTGGGACCCACAAAGGAAGACTGGGGCACGACCCATACCTGAAGGCTGCTGTTTCACATCCCAGGAAAGCGGGGCCAATGCTGCTTTCCTTCAGAAGGCGGTCGAGCTGCCAAGGAGAGAGGATTTGCAGTTAAGCCCTGGCCCTGACCATCATTTCCTCCAAGGTGATGGGCCAGCAGGGGCATGGCCAAGCCATGCGGTGGGCCACGTACCATGGTGGTAATGACTCCCCGCGTGTTGTTGAACTTTGCCGAGTGAGGAGTGTCCAGGTCGGAATTGTAGGGGAGATTGGTGATGGTGAAGTTGATGGTGAAACGCTCGAGGGCTGCAGTTGTGGTGGTTGGTGGCTGGGTGGGAGCTGCAAGAAGCACAGATGGGGAGTGACAAGGTGCCCGAGCCAAGGTGTCAAGGCTCTGGGGGGACAAATGGGAGAAAGGGGGCTCCTCCCAACCCTAGTGTAGATGGGGAAGTCTGGCAGACTCCCCGCTTCTACCAGGGATCAACAAGCCTAAGCCAAGGACTCCCTTGTCAGGGAGAAAAGCCCCACGAGGCACTTGGTGCCTTTGGAGCCCAGCTGCTCTGCAAGGTACTCACCGGGCAGGACTGGCTGTTCGTTGTAACCTGGGAAAAGAGAGAGAGACAGAGAGGGTCATGAGGTGGAGCTGGGGACAGGGCAGGGCTGGGGAACACTGCTCTGGGAATAGCATATGGGGCAGGCAGAGGAGTGTAGGTCACCCACCGTTGACGTAGAGGCTGTCCTTGTTCAGGCTGTAGGGGCCCAGCTGCGTGATGCCTCTGGTCTTGTTGCTCACTTGGTGGTAAAGGCCCACCCTGTCCAAGGGCGGGGCAGAGGGCTCCTTCCTGTAGGTGCAGACGGCGTCCACCCCGGTGTGTTCCCCTTGCCTCACTGGCCTGCAAAACAGAGCACCGTGCCTGAGCACCCCTCCTCTGCGCGGGAACGCAAGCTCTGGATTCCCGAGACGTGCGGGCGTGGTGGCCGGCCACTGCTCTCCTGCCTCCAGTAATCTGTTCAGGAAGCCGCGGGCTAGGTGGGAGGGCAGTCACCACCCGTTAGTGCCCCGAGACGAGAGGGCAGGCATCAGGGAGAAGGTCCTAAGGCAGGAGGGTGTCAGGGAGAAGGTCCTAAGGCAGGACGGTGGCAGGGAGAATGTCCTGCCTTTTTGTCTAGGTGGAAGCAGATCAGGAGCGTGACGGGCCCCCAGATGTGACTGTGGGACCCACAAAGGAAGACTGGGGCACGACCCATACCTGAAGGCTGTTGTTTCACATCCCAGGAAAGCGGGGCCAATGCTGCTTTCCTTCAGAAGGCGGTCGAGCTGCCAAGGAGAGAGGATTTGCAGTTAAGCCCTGGCCCTGACCATCATTTCCTCCAAGTTGATGGGCCAGCA
>WKFP01014892.1:408038-436270 GCA_011057875.1 Pterocles orientalis | reverse complement strand
ACTGAGGAAGCCAACTCTGTTTAAGGTAGAGTTTGTTAAAGATAATGAGAAGAAACTTACAACATGGTTGAATGGAATGCCAAGAGACTGGGCTGAGTGATTCAGGACTTTTTTTCATTTTTATTCTTATAGTCATCATTTTAGCAAGCGCCTTTGGGGCAAGATTTGGCAGCCCGCATGGAAAGATTATGAGGAAATTGTTATTTTTCATCCAGTCTCTCCTCCCTCTTGTTTCTCTCATTTCATTTCCACTTCTCATCTAAAGTGATACCTGTGATCAGGTTTTGTTGTTCCTGTTTTCAGTCAGGATGAACACAGGCAATAAACACCTGAGATAATCCCACAGCTGTTAGCAATTGGATTTTTTTTTTTTTCTTCAGGAAAGCACTTACGGCTACTGAGTTGGAATCAGCAATGCATTTGGAAGTCAAAGTTTCCTGACTAATGTGCATTCCTGCTTTCTAGATGAGATTCCCTTCCCCTAGAGCAATGAGAACTGCATGCAACTCATACAAAACTTGAGCCTTCACTTGTGGCTATTTCCTGCATAATGTTTTCAGAGCAAATTCACTCTGCAGTATAGATCTCGATTACACATTTATTCCAATTGTTAGATGTATTGTCAGGAGGATAATAAGGATAGTGGGGATGGGGAAGATTTATCTGGCTAGGAAAATCACATTGTGTTCAGACTCCCTGTAGAGCTTTTATTGACTCTGCTGCCAGCAGAGATTAATGCAATGCAAAACTGTTAAATAAGCAGCCCAGCACTTCCCACTATTTAAGTGGTTCAAATAATTAGCAGTTCTCAGCCTCTCCATTTACATCTTTTTTTCCAGCTGGCAGACTAATTTTTAAAAATATATCTGTATGGATTTGTGTGCCACTTTAACACTTCTGAAATCAAAGGTTTCTACTGGACAGTCAATCACTTTGGATAAACATCTTACCCAGTGCAACATCTTCAGGAGACTATTAAAGGCATTAAGTTAGAACCTCTTCACCAAATTAAAGAAGCCATGTTTCATATGTAAATTAATTTATTCATTTATATTCAGTCACAAAACTGCTGCACCTACAGTAGTTTACATCGTATGGTAGCATGAATACAATAAATTACTTTCCAGTTCTCTTTCATTAGAATTTTTTTCCACTGACAATAGGGAGACTCTGAAGTTATTTAGTCCTACCTTGACTTCAGCAGCTAAAAGTACATAGAAAGGTCTCAACGTTTGCTATCAGATATGAGGCAATGCACCCCTTCAGATAGCCTGGTACACAGCACAGGATGGAAAGCAGGTGAAGGAGATAGGGCTAAATTCCAAAGTGTGTTACAGTTATTGTGTTCTTTGCTTTATATAAAACCCAAATGGTTATGTTTCAAGACAGGAGTGTTGCTGGAGTAAACTGATTCTGTGTGCTCTTGGGTGTTTCATTATATTGTGTATGAGCAGCACTTCCTCTACATTGGTTTGTACAGTGCAATATAAGATTTTTCTTCTGTTATCTTCTTCTTGTCTAGCTGAATGATACTCTAGTTTCACAGTAGAACAGGCTCAGAATTTCAAAGATATGTGGGAAAAGTGCTGGTGGAGAGGAGGTACATGGTATGTTTAAACTATCTACCTAAGAGCAAGAATTGCTTCAGACAGTGTGGGACATTGAGAAAAAATGAGAAATAGGACCCTAAATTGCTCTTAAAATAGGAAATAGAACTGGGCCCCCTCCAAAAGCCCATCCATCAACCAGTTCAGCTTCTTTTCTTCCTTTGCATAAGCCCACTTTCCCCAAAAAGCATCAGTATCAGGAACAAAGAGAACTGCACATACTTTGGCTGCACCATGCAAAGACTTCAGATCCAGCACTAAATGCACGGTAATTCATTCTTAGCTTTGATTTATGTATTGCCTCCTGCTAGACTGCTTTGAGTCTGCTACTTTATTTTAGAGAATTGCCCCCATGAGCTCGAGGGGACCACTTTGCTTAATCTGTTTTGAAACTGCAGGTGACTCTAGGGCGTTAAATGGCAGACAATAATTGGTAGCTGTAAACACCATACAGCTGAAGTCTAACCCTGTAAAAGTTGCTGACTTCAAATCCTCTGACCTTGGTATCATTCTATGCTCCCAGGCAAAAGGTCTTTACACTGGTAGCTGTGGAAAATCAATCCTAATTCCCTAAAGATGGGAGTGCTGTCACTAAAGTTCACCGAAAGTTAGCAGCTGCTTTTCGCTTCTGGAGTTTTGAAGAGGAGTGTTAAAAAGCAAACACTGGTGTGGCAATTGTATGCAGGTTCAAGTGTTTGTGTTGCTGTTTCAAGTATGATGTTTAATTTTTGATATCCTCACCTGAGGAGATCTCCTCTCTCTGTACACTGTTGTATTTACCTTTCCTAAACTTTTTAATGTCTTTAGGAGTCATCCATAGAGTTGTACATGCCTTGGTTGAGCAGCCTTTCAGTACTTAAGAGGGACTTATAGGGAAGACAGGGACATACTTTTTAGCAGGGCCTGTTGCAATAAGGCAAGGGGTAATGTTTTTAAACTAAAAGAGGGTAGATTTAGACTAGATGCAAGGAAGAAATTTTTTATGCTGAGGGTGGTGAAACACTGGAACAGGTTGACAAGGGAGGTGGTAGACGCCCCATTCCCAGAAACATTCCAGGTCAGGTTTGAAGGGGCTCTGAGCAACCTGATCTAGTTGAAGATGTCCCTGCTCATGGCAGGGGAATTGGACTAAATGACCTTTAAATGTCCCTTCCAACCCAAACTGTTCAGTGATTCTATGAAAAAGACAGTACGGGTGTTTAGACATGGAATTAATAAGGAAAAATTTCAGTAGTCCCCACATCTTAGCTAAATCACTATATTTCCTCAGTGTCTTCAGCAACTCTCGAATCCCTTTTCCCTCTGGGGTGTGGGCATAATAACACCTGCTTGTCTAATTCATTGTCAGATTGAGACTTTCATAATAAATATTTTCTTCTTCATGTATTAACTGTTGCAACTCCAGTCTTTTTAACATTCAAAACTCCTGAAGCATACTGTCAACACAATACCTGGAAAACTAAAAGCTACGCTTGTCTTCTGTTTGTTTTTGTCTGTTTAAATTAAACAGCCCTTCAAATTCTGTGAGTATCACAGCAGCAAATTATAACCCTGCCCAGATAATCCTGTACCTTCTTCTTCCCAAATTTGTATTAATTTGGATGACTGTTATTTATAATCACTGGTGTCGGTCTTCATAGAATCACCATAGAATCATAGAATGGCCTGGGTTGAAAAGGACCATAATGATCATCTAGTTTCAACCCCCCCACCATATGCAGGGCCGCCAGCCACTAGACCAGGCTGCTCAGAGCCACATCCAGCCTGGCCTTGAATGCCTCCAGGGATGGGGCATCCATGACCTCCCTGGGCAACCTGTTCCAGTGTGCCACCACCCTTTGTGTGAAAAACTTTCTCCTAATCTCTAACCTAAACCTCCTCTGTCTTAATTTAAAACCATTTGCCCTTGTCCTATCACTATCCACCCTTGTAAACAGGCATTCCCCCTCCTGTTTATAGGCTCCCTTCAAGTACTGGAAGGGAAGTCTTGAATACATAGATTACATGGTTACAGGAAAATATTGGTTAAAGTGTACTACTACTCTCCAGGATATTCATAAATCCTTTTCAGTCTGTGTTTGACGACAAATACTTGAAAGAAGTGTCCTAAGACCCTGGAAATGGTTTTAAATGAGATATTACAGTTCCATGTTTTAATCAGCAGTAGCAAATTATTGCTAGCCCTAAATGTTTGTCACAACTGACACATTTAAACAAGAAAGCTTGACTGAGATGTTACTGTAGCCATGCCGGCACTGTGCTTTCTCAGATTTACAATAAAGCATTTGACTAATAGGATGGGATGCAGTCTTCCAAATATAGGTTTCACGCTGCCTCCACAGTAGGAATTATGACACTGTAGCCCTTGTTTCACGTCTCCTTGTCCCATCTGGGTGTCTCAGATACCACAAAACATCTGAAAAATGTGGTCCTGAACTCCACTTGTTATGTGTTTTATCTATTGGTCGATCTGTCCTGGGGAACGAAGGTAGAAAAAGAGGAAGAAGATAAAATCAGTTACTGTTTTCTTAACTGGTATATTTTTAAAAGGTTTTAAACTTCTGAAAATTAAGCCCTCAGTCATTCTTACTTTTCATATATATCAGCACTATGTGGAAGTCTTAGAGAGTCTCTTGAATGGTTGGAAGCAAGAGGTTGTCCAACCTCTTGCTTAAAGTAGGAGTGTTACTGACACTAGATGACTGAGCTGAGTCTTAAAAGCCTTCAAGGATGGAGATTTGACAGCCTCTCTGTGCAGCCTGAGCCAGGGCCGCACTGCTGTAGTAGTGAAACAGATTTTCCTCATGTCCAGGCAGAATATCTCAAGCCAGGAACTGTGACTGTTGCTCCTTGTTACACCATCTGTTGTGTGCTGGTTTTGGCTGGGATAGAGTTAGCTTTCTTCATAGTAGCTTGTATGGTGCTAAGTTTTAGATTTGCCCTGAAAACAGTGTTGGTAATGAAGAGAAGTTCTAGTTATTGTGGAGCAGTGCTTACACAGAGTCAAAGCCTTTTCTGCTTCTCACAGCACCCCACCAGTGAGTAGGCTGGGGGTGCACAAGGAGTTGGGAGGAGACACAGGTGGGACAGCTGACCCCAACTGGGCAAAGAGATATTCCATACCGTATGACATCATGCTCAGTATATAAAGCTGGGGGAAAAAGAATGAAGGGGAGACATTTGGAGTGATGGCATTTGTCTTCCCAAGTTACTGTTACATGTGACAGAGCTCTGCTTTCCTGGAGATGGCTGAACACCTGCCTGCTGATGGCAAGTAGTGAATTAATTCCTTGTTTTGATTTGCTGTCACGCGCGGCTTTTGATTTACCTATTAAACTGTCTTGATCCCAATCCACAAGTTTTCTCACTTTTATCCTTCCGATTCTCTCCCCTATCCCACCCCAGGGAAGTGAGTGAGCGGCTGTGTGAGGCTTAGCTGCTGGCTGGGTGTTGTAGTTTTGGCCCAGGCTGCCAGCCAAACACAACACCTGCTTGTTCACCCTCCCTCCTTCCCTTCCTGGAGATGGGGGAGAGATTTAAAGAAGTAAAGAGAAAAGAGACTCATGGGTGGAGATAAGAATAATTTAATAACTAAACCACAATAATATTGCAAATAATAGAACTGATAATAATAATAGGAAAATACACAAATATATATATGAGTGGTACAAAGTGATACTGCTCACCAGCCGATGACCAAGGCTCAGCCTATTCCCAGCTAACGATCCCAGAGCAGGGAGAGTTCTCAAACTGCAATTCTGGAATGGAGATAAGAGTCTGAGTGTGTGAAAGACTGAGATAACCCTGAGAGAGTGATGACCCAGAGGGAGACAAGCTGGAGCAAGAGAGAGAACTTCCAGATAGAGCTTCATCTGTATACTGGGCATGATGTGCATGATATGGAATATACCATTGGTCAATTTGGGTCTCAATCCTAAACCTAAAGTCAAATCCTAGGCTAGTAATTGGAGCTCTGCTCCTTCACAGCTTCTCCTGCAGCTGCAGACACTGGCACAGCAGAGAAGCTGAAAAGTCCTTGACTGTCCTGGTAGCAACTAGAAACATCAGTATGTTATCAGCTTTCTTGACAGAACAAATCCAAAGCACAGCCTCTTACTAGCTGCTATGAAGAAATTTAACTCAGTCCCAGCTGAAACCAGGACTCTGAGGTTAAATCATTACGTGTTGTTGCCATGAAGAGTTTCACTCTGTTGCTTCTGTAAGTCTCCTTCAGGCAGCTGCTGTCAACTATTAGATTTTCCCTCAGTCTCCTCTTCACCAGAGTAAACAAGACCATCTTCCTCAGCCTTTCCCTGTAGATCACGAGCTCTATGTCACTCAAAATCTTGGTAGTCCTCCACTGGACTCTCTCCATTTTTTAAATATTTTTCTTGAACTAGGGCAGCTAAAACTGGATGCAGGATTCCTGGTGTTGCCTCATCAGTGGTGAATGTGGGGGGACACCACCTTCTTGTCTGCTGATGACAGTAATCCTAAGGTATCCCAGCATGCAAGTTGCACTATTTGTATGAGAGCACATAGTTGGCTGATGTTCAACCTATTTCCAATAGTAACTCCCTGTCCTTTTAGGTATGGCTGCTACTCAGACAGTCATTTCCCAGCCTGTACTGGTGGATGGGGTTAGTGCACAGAGATTTTCACTTCCCATTACTGAACTCCATGTGATTTTTGCTGGCCCAGTTCTCAAACCTGTCAGGGTCATTCTGGACTGAGACTCTATAATGCACTGTCTTATACAGTCTCTTCGTTTCTTCCACCTCTGATTTAGTGTCATTCACAGATTTGCTAAGGTTTTACTTTTTCCCCACATAGAAGTCAAAAATGAAGACAGTAAACAAGACTGCCTTATTACTGACATCAGGGTAAGGTACTGCATTTACAGTCTTGCAGAGAATTCACCACTGTGTCTGGTTTACATTAGTTCCCTTTCAATAATTTGTTGTTTGTTCACATGTGTCAGATTACATTGGCACTGCATATTCTTAGCCTCAGCAGACCTCTTAAAAACAATAAAGACAGTTTAGGTGTAAGTGCTGGGAACATATGCTTTCCACTGAAAACAAAGGCAACTGGGTGAACTCAGTAACTTTGAAAGTATAGAGAAAACAATAATTTACTTATGGACTCAGGTAATAATTTTTTGTGATTAAATGTCATATTATTTATGAAATTTATGGCTTATACAATCTCCAGATAATGTACTGATTTCTGAAGTCAGATACGTAACATATAGGTGTCTAAGACAAAAGCCATATTTTACTACTAAATTCAGTAAAGGAAGACAGGTACAGAGAAACACACCTCTGGCTACACACACTTATCTCCAGCAGATATTTCATCTCACCTCAGAGGCACCTTTGACTCTTACAGTGTTGTTGTAAGACAACCACCTGTTAGAGGTTTACAGTGCAGATACTAAGGATCCTGTTAAAATTGATGTAGGAAAATAAGCATTTTGGAGGCATAATTCTTCTGACTATATGTAGAAATCCACTTTAGGTTGCCTATTTCATCCCTCTGTTATATATGGGATGTTCTTATAGTTGATTTAATTGTGGATATTTACGTTATGGACAGCTACACCTGGTCAACTGAATCTTGCCTTTGTTGACTACAGAGAAATCCTGTGATTTACACAAATTCCAAATTTCCATGCCTAAAAGTAATTTGAATAAATATGTTCCTTCTTTGTGCTCTGCAATGGAACGCAGAAGTGGAAACTGTCTTTTACTGATTTCCTTGACCTCAGATGAAATTAACTTCATCTGTTGTTTTCAAACTTCTCATCTTAATGCTTTGCAGTCATTTAGAAGATCCATCTTTGATGTACTCATCTCTGTTCTTCATTTTGGTCGTTGTAAGAATGAGAGTGTCTGCAAACATCTGAGCTATCCCTCTTCTTGTACAGCCATGGTGAGGGGACACCTCAGGAGATTATCCAAATGCATCTTAGAAAGACATGCAGTGCCGTTATCCAAACTATAGAATAGAGAGCTTTCAATAGTTGAAACCACATGGGACAAAAAGAAAAATCTTTGATAGGGAGGAAAGGGGTCAGGAGGGACTTTTAGAGGGATGACAGAACTCAGTAAAATACAGCAACCATAGCAAATCAAATGAATTTAGCTTCTACTCAGCTGAGCAAAACTGACTCCATCACAGTAACCTAGCCACTTACAGAGCAGACATTTTAGTATTAGAACATATATATGCACAGTATTTTAATTTCTTGTAATTCTACAGAACTGAACAGAGACGCTGAATCACAGATATTAACAGAATTTAGGTAGATCACTACTGGTATTGTATCAAATATGCCATATGGGAAGAATAATGGGGTGTATATAAAGATATTACAGTGCAATGCCATTAGTAGCATTAACTAACTACAGTCTCTTACTTTATTCTCAGGGAATATGAGCAAAAAAAGATATTTCCTGTTACCTGGGATCTGCTATGTTGAAACGTTCTGGGGTAGAAGAGCCCTGACACACTCCTGACACTGCTCAGAGACCTTTTGGGCTATGGAACTGTGGCTTTGGACTTCAGCAGGGAAACAGGATTCTTCACAAGACAATGCCAGACACTAGCTAGAAATCATAATTTGTTTGAAATACAACTCTTTTCTGCTACTTCATATTCTGTTTGTTGCACAGAATTCCTAGTCTGGGAACTGGTCACTTGCCCAGTTGATCTCAATGGGAATTTGTGCAGTGAAAAAAAAGATATGTGTTGCATGTGATAAAGCTCCTTAATGAAATAATATTTTTATTGGCAATAAAACACACCTCTCCTGAATGTAGTAAAGTTCTGTAGGTTCTACGGAGGGCTCTGGCATGGGTTGCTCAGATGGTATTTCTTCTATGGTAAGCTGTTGAGAGTCCTGCCTCAAAATTAAAAGTGATAATGTATTCTTTTGGCAACCAATAAGGTGTTTAAATTTTCTACCTCTTTTAAAGACTGTGCAAAATTACAGCATTTTTCTTCTGACTGCAGAGTTTTAAGAATTGTTTGCTGACTGCAGCACAGCATTACCCAAAGAAAATTTGTTGAGAAATTGGCACTATTCACAGTGTAGCTAGCAGGGGTGGCAGGTAACATATAATTACACACTTAAATGCCTGCATGCTTTGCTATGAACACTCAAACAGGAAAAAATACTACATTTTATTAATAATATTAGTGCCTGGTCTGGCTATTGTTGCTCAGGGCAGGTGTATTGCTTAGATCACAAAGCTGCACTCGAAAGGGCATTAAAACCAGATTGATCATTTTCTGAACATTTTTTCAACTTATTGGATTTTTTACGGTTGTTCAAAATTGACTCACTTTGTGCCGCTGCAGTTCCATGCAATTGCATAATTTCATGCAGTTGTAGCTCTTTTCTTAGGCATTGGACTTTTTTAATATGCATGTCCCTCTCCCTCTAACCAACCTTCTTTCCTCCCTCCTTCCCTTTCTTCCTTCCCTCCTTCTTTCCTTTCTTTCCTCCTTTCTGTAAACAGTAAACAATAACTTTGAGTTTACTTAGCTAAAACAATTATTAAAATTAACAAATTTGTGATAATAATTTACTTCCAAATGCAAGGATATGAAGTTGAACAAGCTCAGCACTATGCCGTCAGGGAACAGGGTGGTCCTGCCTTCCCCCAGCCAGCTGTGCTTGCCAGCTCTGAGAGATGATTCTGATTTTTTTTGGTTTTGGTTATTTTACATCCAGATACTTCCATGGCCTAGCTCACTGCACGACTATGTAAGTGTTAACAACAGTGGAGTTGAAGCAGAAGGAACTAATGTCCTCTAGAGTGATATCAAAGATACTGGAACTTAGTATTTTAGATGAAGCATAGACTGTCCTAAGTCAAGGTGACATTACCAAACCTCATTACCTTCGAGAAATTGACTTAAGCATGCACATACAAGCTTTGCTGAATTTCAGTTGTAAACAGGTCTCTTGGAGATTGAAGCTGTAGCCTCTAGACAGACTCAGTTCCATGAAACTAAACCAGAATGAACAGCACCCATAACCTGTTTTCCAGCTTATGATGTATTTTCTTCACAGCTTCCAGCTTTTGGACCCTTCTACCCATACAGTACTTCTCTTTTTCTTTAAAGCTATACCTTAAAACCAAAATCTTTTAACAGAAGAACCTTGATGCTTTATATATTCTGTATATAAATGGTGTATTGCTATTTCTACCTCATTGTGAAACAGTTCTTGCAGGTGATTTTTCTGGCTAATGTTGTTTTCTGTCTCAGAAGTTACACAGCTCCCTTATACTTAATGTGTTTAATTAAAAAAAAAAAGTTTTGAGAAATAAACTATAGCACAAACTGCTTTTAAGGTTTAGAAATCATCTCTGTTTACTAGATCAAAACAAAATTAATCCAGAGTTTCTCTACAGTTTGAAAGCACCACTAAATTAAATTTTATCTTCTCTGTTGTGCTGCCGGTGGTACTAAGAAATACAGCTTTAGAAATACAGCTTTAGAAATAAAATGCCACAGTATCTCTGGCACTTTAATTCCTGCAAGGCTTCTAGCATTGTTTCTCTGCAATCGAGGATTTCTTTAGCACAGTAAGAAGCACAGAGAAGATTTTTGAGAGGGCAAAAGGGTAATTTATAACATGCTACTTGACCCATTCCTCAAATAATAAGATCAATTCTACCCTCTGTGATACTTGAATGTCATGGGGAGTTAATCACCACAGCTTTCAGTCTTCACACAGTTCCATCAGGCTTACTGCACCATGGCTTCCCTCAACCTAAAATGTCTACTCAAATTCATATTACTTCATGTTATCCTGTTGAATTATGTCTTTAGGCTTTGTAGTGATACATCACACACTGCATCTAACATACTAGAAGTCTATAAAAATTCATATTTTCAAAGGTGATATTCAATATCAATTTTGTCCATTAATGTGACGGGGATTTTTTAATCAGCTAGACTAGACAGCTTCCAGATTAAAAAAAAAAAAATAAAAAAAATATATATATAAATTATATGAAACCAGAATCAGAAATTCTATGTCACTTTAAAAAAACCAAAACAGTAAAATCTTGTGAGTTCTAGCTTTCTGTCATTACCTCTGCAATATCTTCAGTTTCCCTGAGTGCTCCGCAGTTCAGCCTTTTGCAGCAGTTTTTATTGGCACCCGTTGCTCACGAGTGAGCACTGGCCAATGCCAATGAGGTTTGACTAAGCAAGGTCGCTGCAGGGACAGTAGGTGTGATTGAGGCTTGCAAATCACCTGCTGTACACAGGTTGGAAATGAACCTGTTTAAAATTCAGCTGCTTTTCTCAGACAAATAGCTTTGGGTGAGATTTTATCTTTGCCCTCCCAGGAAAACCTCTACAGAATATAAATATTTGGGGGAAGGATATCACAACAGTTTCTAAGTTTCACTATTTTTACAGCTAGTATTACATGTCAGGAAAGCTGAAGAAACTGAAACCTTGATTTGTATTAATATTTGGATGGGGGCACTTAGAATGTTTATCTAGCTTGTGGTGATATCACATTGATGCAAGTAAATAAACACTCAGCACAAGCTGAAAACTTTGACTTAGGTGGAACATGGCTCTTCTGGAGTGCACAGAGGTTTGCCCTGTCATTTCACCAAAATATCTTTCTTCCATTCAAGATTTAATGTAAAATAATCAATAGGACTACAACTGCAAGAATATTTTTTTCTTTGTTGGTCAGAATCAGTTAACTTGTGAATCCAATGGGAAAAAAAATATATGGAGATGGGTGTGAAATGAAATCTTGCTTCTGAACGCTGCCTGATATGGGAGGAGCTGAAAAAAATTGGAGCAAAACAGTTGTGTTGGGTAAGAAATAAGAGTCAGAAACACCAAGCTGTGAATTGTGAGCTTGTGCTTGTGCTAAGCTTGGGAGCTGGCGTTTTGCTATAGAACTATCTCTAGAAACAATTGTAATGATCCATGTCATGAATGACATGATATATGGCATTATATGACTGAAAAGAATTAATGCTCTACAAGCATGATAAATCCATCTGCCATCCATCTCCAAGGAAAGGGGAACTCGTACAGTTTCCTCTGCATCACTCCATCCATTTTAGCTGAATTCCAAACAATCTTTGGGCATGGTAGATTTCCTAGCCACTTGTACATTCTCTTGTAATAATTCTTTTACAGGAACTTAGTCTTCCTGTTAATAGTGGGAATGTACTTTATCACTGACCATTGCTTCAGCCTGTCCTAACCGTTCAGAATTAATAGACGGGAAGTTTATGTTTTCTGCACTTTTCATGACTTTTTTGTTACATTGCATCCTGTCATTCAGTCATCACTGAGAAGTCAATGGAGAGTATAGTTTGTCAACAGACAGGGGAGAAGACTTTGCAGCAATCTGTCATTTATTTTTAGTTTCAACAGATTTTGCCATGAAGTAACGGATGATGTAACCATCATAATCATTGTAGTTGGCAAACATTGCTTTGGAATAGGCTGGATGAATAAATTGCATTGTATCACTCATATTTTTCAATGAGAAAAATTATTTATTTGCAATGCAATAGTGTGCTTTTGCTTGAATTCACATTACCATCTACAAAACATGCCAGTATCTCTGCATTCTGGTCTTATAAATGCTGTATCAACACCATAGTTAACATGTTTAACTATTTAATACCATATCTAAGTTCAAAACTCTGTAACTGTAGCACGTTAAAACACTGTGTTGGAAGAGGTGGGGAATCTTTACATAGTCAAGTAGGAACAGTAAATCTAAATGACCCTTCTTTAAAGCCCAGGGAGTGGTGTGTTTAGTCACTGGTGACTCCTCAGCTCAATTGTTCAGCTTCCCACCTACAAATGCAACTACTGGGACCAGGCTTCAACCTTCTAGAAAAGCAAAACTTAAACTAAACCTCTTGTGCTACCTTCTGTGTGCTGCTATCCATGTTCATCACCAATCCCTGCTACTTGTGGTACCAATTGCTAGTTAGCCATATGTATCGGGAACTGAACCTGGGACGGGTCAGCCATAGCACTTGCATTGAAGTGGGTTGTTGGACAATCTTGGCAAGGGAGCATTTGCTCCTCTGTTCTCCTTCCCTGACCTGGTTTAGATGTTTGTGTCAGGGTCAGGGAGGCTGCCCTGCATGGAACTGTTTCTTTCCTGTGACTCTCAGGGGATGAAGGCTGCGCCAGAGATGTGCATCCAGTCAGATGAATCTCCTGTCTTATCAGACATCTCAACATTGCTAGATTTCTGGGCCAAAGACCCAGTCAATCTTTCAGTGCCGATAACTGATAAGTAATGCATAACCACAGTATCAAACTGAAGGAAGGATTATCGAGGCTGGACTAAACTTCTTGCTGCTTTTAGAATGTCACGGTTTATAAAACCATGGGGACAGTTCTTTGCTAAACACTAGGTGGGCTGAGGCAGGAACAGGGAGGGTTTCACTCACCACCTAGAGTCACAGGCAAGAGACCGACATGACTCGTGAAGGACAAGAAAAAAACAATTGAATTTATTAACTATTTACAACAAGAAGCAGGATATTGAAAGAGAGAAACCACATCTTACAAAAAGGCACTTCTCCCCCACCCCTTCCTTCTTCCCAAAGCCCAAAGGCTTTGCTCTGTACCTTCTTCCCCCCTGGCAGCACACAGGGTGGGGATGGAGGAGAGGTGGGAACTGAAGTCAGTCCACTGCTCTTTCCTCCTCACAGTCTCTCCCAGCTCCCACATGGAGTTTCCAACGGGGCTTCAGTCCCCTGATGACTCCCCCAACTCCAGCGTGGGGCTTCTAGTTCCAGCATGGGGTCCTCCACGGCTGCTTCTTTACCATGTGGCAAGGGAAAATGACAGAGAAGCTCTCTCTCTCACTGACCAGAGGGTCGTGAAGGTTCCTTCATCTCTCAGATCCCGCTTCTCTTTTGTCCGCTGTCGAAGGCCTTCATCGTCTCCTGGGAAAAAGGGCTCCCGGGCGAGCCATGGCGGAGGCTTGGGCTACGGCGGGTTGGTTTGCAGAAGCCAAGCAGGCAGCTGGATGGCCGGACTGCCTGCCTGAGCCATGCCCTGCCCGGGGCCAAGCCAACCCATTGTTCTGTGCCCCACCTTAAACATGTTATTTGCAGAGGCGCTGATTGGCTCAGCCCTGGCCTGGGGCAGCTGCATCCTGAGCGGGACACTGCCTTCCAAGCAGTTTCTTACAAAAAAGCTACTTGATAGTGCCCTTCTCCCCCCTCAGTTACCAAAGGTTTGGAAGGGGGGGTGACTCGTTAAGAGTCATTTAAAAAGGAGCCACCACTGTAACCCCTCCCTTGCTGCCAGCAGCAGACTGGAAGCTAGGGGAACTCTTAGCAGTTGCTTAAGGAGCCATTCCGCCCCTCCCTGCTACCAGACAAAACCCTCCCCACAAAACCACAACATAGAGGAAAGAGGGCTCATATCTATTATTCATCCTCTGTGTGTCTTTTCCCATTCTGTCAAGTGAAGACTGATCTAGTCTATACTGAATAACTGTTTCAAGTTTTCCTATCTGTGTACGTTGTGGCCCTATGAAGACAAGACTAGTTATCATCTTAGATGAAAATGATAGTGCTAGAATGTTTTCAAGGAGTTACAGCTCGCGGCACTTCCCCTTGCAACTGAAATGAGGTAAGGAAGATGTTCAGGCTTTCATGAAGTTCACCATTTCCCTAAGATCTTCAGGCTTTGTAAGTAAGTTGAGGCAGTAAGACCTCTGGGTTCTTCTAATAGATGTCTGAGGTCAACAGCAATGCCTAATTCAAAGATCTTGGCAGAGGTATATGTAGCATTTCCTCTTTTCTTATGCACTGAATTTCTCCATCAAATGCATATTTCTTTGATGTTCTGTAGATTAAAACACCCAAAAGACAAAGCATGACTGTTAGCAATCTTTCAAGATTTGTGCAGAAGAAGCAGAACTTCAAAATTCATAACAAGAAATTCAGCCGAAAAGTTTCAATGAACTATGACTAACAACCTTCAGTAACTGTATTAGCAGACTTCTCAAAATTTCGCATGTGAGCAGTGTCGGCCTGGAAGAGGAAGACTGGGAGAAAAATGGTCTAGCATAGTATCTGTTTTAAAAGTCTTTAGTGATTTTCAAGGAAAGAAATTTAGCTGTAGTGTAAAAACAGTCTTTCTGTTTGCCTGCTGATGAATTTTATCTTGGTGGAGTAGGATTTAAACTTTTTCCTGCTGCTTTTTAACATAGAGATGAAATAGGTGGAAAAGCTTGTGTATATGTATATGAAAAAAAAGTGTAATATTTATTTTATGTATATGCATATACTGCTATATTTATACATACACAGATATATTAGCAAGATGCATTTGATTAGAAGAAAGTTCCATTAAATGGAGGAATAACTGCTTGAAACCAAACCCAGCTACAAAAATTACTCGGAAAACTTTCTAAGACTAGAAAAAAAACCACACAACTTCAGTGTAACTTATCATACACTACTGTACAGCAAGTTTCTCAGTTATTCAGTACTGTGTCAGGTGCTCCAGAGTCACCAAAGTTCATAATGCTCTTGTAAAGTTTTAAGGATCACCCAGATAATCTGGTTTTCCAGGATCATGCAGTCTCCATGAGTTTTCTCCAAGTTACAGGCCTTACAATGACCTTTTTAAATTTCCAGCCTGCATTTACCTATAGGCAACTTTTTGCTCTCAGACGGATGCCCACCATTCTGCCCTGAGGGTCAGGTAGGATGGGTGTCCTTCGCCTGCACAGATGGTCACAGAACGGTGCCCAGTTGCTGGGTTAGTGTGTACCTCAAGTCTCCACTTGGCCAGTGGGTTGCCCTGCCTTTGAAGAGGTGCCCTCCCCTTTGAACTGCCACACAAACTGCTGCGTCAGGCCCTGTCTGATGCCCCTCGCCCTCTTTGCCCGTCCTGGTCCCTGCTGCTCCCCAGGGCTGCCTCTGGTGGCAGTGGGCTGTTACTCCTGGCACTGCCCACACCATGTCAGCTGCCCTCATGAGAGCTGCTGGCTGTTGGGGGGTCTCTGCACTCCCCTGGGTTTTCCCAGGCTCAGGAAACCCCCTTGCACCCTGCAGGATGCGCCTACGCCAGATTTGATTGCCTTTGTGAGTAACCAATCAGGTAGATATTAAAATGCAAGGAATAGCTTTCATTTGCTGCTTAAATTAGCTTTATGTAGGACTTTTAAGGGATAGTCTCATTTTGGTTACTAAAATTGCTGACCTAGCCCGCATTGTTCAGTCCTGAAGATTTCAGGTATGCAGCAGCTGCATTTCTCAGTGAAACTAATTTACTTGCCTTTTCCTGTCAAGGTCTTAATTTGGACCCAAGTGTCTTCATTTTAATTGAGGAAAAAACAATTAGTCTTCTTCATGGAAGCCTGGATGGCATATCTTCATTTAATAATCAGTTTTGTAATTGGTGCTCAGATACAGTTTAACTGGGAAAATTGCAGCATTTTGCCTACGTGGGGTTATTTGAATGGTAAAACTGCAGCTTCCTGTAAAGCAATTGATTCCTTGAGGGCACACAAATCCTTGCCTGACCTTTTGAAATAAATTAGCAACAGAATCCAAGGGTTGGTATTTTGATGTAAAGGTTGCAATGAATGCCATCTGTCAGGCATCAGAATGGTTTAACGAAGCCCCCTTTTACATGAGGTGCTCTCCGAGTTCAGGGGGATGCTCTCCACAGGTGGGGGCTGTGCAGCAGCCCAGCCTGAATATTCCAGTAAAGCTGGACAATTTGCCTCCCTATGACTTAATGAAAAAATGTGTCTGGAAGCTGTGAAATACTGCAGTCTCCAATCATTTCACAATTTATGAAGGATTCCCGTGCGATGGCTTGCTGAATGGCATTAGTGGCTGCTGAGTCTGTTGGCCTGATGGAGGCAATACTGCTGCAGCTCTGTGGGCCCACAGCCATCCGGCAGCAAGGCTGAGCATGTATTCCCACAGACACACACACAAACACGTGCAAGTGGGTCTCAGTTGACCCCCAGGCCCTTGGACATTTGGCCTGGACCCTCTGGTCCCTCCAGCAGCCAGCTCCGTCTCCCCAGTCACTGGCACCATGGACACACAGGCCTCTGGCCCCCAGTTCCACCCCAGGGGCTGTCACTGAGACCCCCACACACCCCTGCACACAGGACAGAGCCTCTTGCCCTGGAAAATAACTAGAAATGGGGTTTAGTGAGAGGCCAGGACAGACTGCACTGGTCACACACAGGACACGGACAAGCAGGTGCACTGACCAGCCCCTGCCTGCACATGACCAGCCTCTTTCATCCCTTTATTCTGATGTTTTTCCTGCTTGCTCCTTCCCAAACCACCTCAATCCTCCCTTTCCCCATCCTTCCTGGAACATCCCCAAAGTAATCTTGTGCAGTCCCTGAATGCCCTTCCTCTGCCTCCCATGGTGGTCCCCAGGCCCCTGGCAGTGACCCCTCAGTCTGTGGGGTGATGGGGACCCTCTCCTGTTGGCCCATGGGCTGAGGCTTCCCAGGGCAGCCCAGGGTTGAGTAGCTTGTGGGCTCCACTGCTCTGATGAGGTGACTGGGGGTCCCTCCTGTTCTGGTGAGCCCCTCTGCTCCTTCTTGTGTGTGGGAATGCACCTTTAGTCACATAAGCTAACAAGTCGTGTCTGTTTTATTAATGAACCAGACATGTACTACACCTTGGAGAGAAAAATCATCCCGCAGGGATGTCTGACCCTTTCTTCCCACACCAGATAAGACACATGGCTCTGTCTGGTTCTTGAATGATCATATTACAGATACTGTTGGGTAGGTCTGAGGCTAAGAGCTCGAAATCCTGCCTACTTTGGCAGTCAGAAGGGCCTGGTCACCAGGGACTGGAGAGTTCTCCCTGACCCACAGCCCTCAGTGGAGGCTGAAGACTTTGTTAGACTTTGCTCTGTCTCTTGTTTCCAAACAGTAACTTATTATGTAACTAGTTCCATTTCTACTAAAGCATGTCTGTGCCATGGAAACTTTCAATAAGCAATACAAAAATGAGGTTTTGAAACTCGTTTCCAAAAATCAGCTTTTATAAATTCAGTTTTGAAACATAATTTTCAGTATTGATAAAGGAATTTCAGACCAAGTCTTAAGTCAAATCAATTTTAGAAGATCGTCTAAAACCTAGAATACTTCCTTCCTACTATTCATGGCAGAATATTTGTCAGTTTGCAGATTCAATTTCTTGAGTAAGTCTGAAAAGAAATGCAAAACTGAATTTGCACCTTAAACACTTAAGGCAGATTTTCAAGGCCTATCAATGAATGACCAAATAAATTATGAATGTTATGTATTTCAGCATATTTGACTAAGGATATAAAAAACAAAGTTAAAGTTCCTAGAATGAGAGACTGGAATACTAATTTCTGCATTTTCATTAGCTGCTGCACTGGAGTCCGTGGGAGAAGAAGTACAAATTGGACATCTGTTGAATTTACATTACAGTGGTGTGACTGGGCAATGCACTCCAGAAAACGGCCAGGGACATATTAAATAAATTTCCAGGGGAGCATTTTTACGGGCATTGCACATCTTAAAATCAGCTAGAATAAGATTTTGTGTTCTTCAAAAATGGGAAGAAAAATGTTTTTAAAATACATTATTTTTTTTTAAAAAAAAGGTACTGGTGAGTTCCTGAACGACATCAGGAACCATATACTTTTTCAGCTGAAGAGACACAGAGCTACTTTTCGTGTTGCAGATTTATAAATATGCCATTAATGTGTTCACAAGGACAAACTGATAATGTTAACTAGCCATTAGGTACATAGCGATGCCAGATAGGAGGAGCTTTATATCATCCTTGGACACTTAGCAGTTGCTGAGCTGCTGTCTACATAGTGTATTTGGTGCATTTCTGAAGGGCAAAAAATGACTCCTCCACCCATTAAATGTGTCCTTGTCCACTGTACACAAGAGAACTGCTTCCTTTGTTAGGACATGTATTTTCTGACTGCCTTCCCCCGAAAAACATCACATGAACTCTTTCTCTGGTAAAAAGAACCAAACCAAAGGGGATAAATATGCTCACCCGAATGGATGACTGTTCCAGGTTGGTGGCATTACCATACAGAATAATATGCACATAAATGAGGACAGGCTGCAAAGCTGGGTCCCTGAACTGTATGCTTTCTGTATGTCCCTTATCAGACAGGACGTCTAGCTACTGAAGAATTAATTTGGCAAAAGTTTCATGTCTTTATTCAGTCCAAGATCCAGTGAAACCTAGGGCAGACTTTATTTAAGACAAGAACCTTACATTGAAAGTTAGTTATCAAAGCTATGAAAGTTATGTTCCAGACACAACACAACAAAATTTGCTTCTGCTAAAACTGGGGGAAATGCCCAGACTCACAAAGGTAGATTAAATTTCCCCATCTCGAGAGGCTTCAGGTTGCTCCAGCTGCCCCTCACACAGCAATTGTATGCTTAGCTCTGCCCCGGTTCAGGTGAGATGCAGAGCTCCAGCAGGAGCCTCTTTGCTAGTAAGGAGCAGCTTCAGCAGGACAAGTGAGGACATCTCAGCTGGAGCCAAGCCAAGCCTGCAGGGCTGAGACCAGCACCAAGCCTGAGGAGTGTCCTAATCCAGTGATCAGAAGTGCTGTGCTGTTGTCACGCTGCTCCTGCTTTGCAAGGAAGTTGTCAGCTCTTCCAGCTCGGGGATTCAAAGTTGATTATCCCAAAATTGCTTTTTGGTGCATCCGTGATACTCCTGGGAATGACTGCTAAAACTCACAAGGAGACCTAGCATGGAGGGTGTCATGTTGTGGAAATGTTCTCCAGTAAATCACAGGGTTTAGTTCATCTGAATTCTAAACAATTAGTCAGAGTATCTTCTTTCAAAAGCAGTATTTATTTTTTTTATCAAGATAAGACACATTACATACAGCATAAAGTAAAAAATACTGCTAGAAAAGCTGCATTTGACTGAGATAACAAAAAAAAGATATAGATTGCACTTGAGAAAGTAGGCTCTATCCCAGAAGAATACAGTAAATAAAAAGTTAGCGAGTAGTTTCAAATTAAGACTCATTCTGTTTCCTTTGATATTTATTTTGGGGGGTTCCAATTCCACCAATAAAAATGAACTAGATTAGATTTTTTAATAGTATTGCTTTTTAAGTTGCAACATCACGTAAATGACATATCAATTATTACACAGACAAATGAGAAAATCAAGGTATGGAAAAACATCTCTGCATTTTCTGCTAATAAATAGAAAATTTTGTTGGTGTTTGGTTTCAGCACAGTCATTGCAGCTCGGGGCTTGGGATTTTGGGAGCTTTCCTTAGTTCACACGTTACCATTCCCACACTGCAACATAAAGCCCACCCTTCACTGTCCCACACTGGCCTGGAGCGTGCTGTCTTTATGGCAGACAGCATCAAGCAGTGAATGGTTCCATTCATTACTAAGTATCCCAGGATAAATACTTTAAATTTTGTGACAAGTTTAGCCTCTATTTAAGAAAGTAAACCCAACATTAAGCAAAAGGATAATTCCTATGACACAAATCTATTTTTATTTTACAGATGATTTTTTCTGCTGGACCCTGGCATCCAGTGCTTCCTGTATCTAATTCAGTTAGCTGAACTATTAGCTATTCAGTCTTTACAATGAGTATTCGTACCATTTACCTTTGTGTATCTCACTTAGATGCTAAAATCAGATTTCTCATCTCCCTACATAGTCAAAAGAGAGAGAGAGAAGCTCCCGCATTGGGTGATTTCAACCTGGGATCTAAGGCACAGTTTGGGAGAGCCTCTTTTCCCCATTGCCTGTAGGGGTAACTCAGGCTCCCACATCTATCTGGATCCTCAAAATTAGGAGGCGTAAACCCTCCCTCCCTGCCCCAACACACAGCTGTTTAGGTTGGAGTCTGGACAAGCATGCAGAGGTGTGTGGGAGATGCCAGGCGCAGTGGATGCCTGGTGCACATTTTTCCCCAGGGAACAGGAATTAAAGAACCACTCAAAGCACAAAGCCATATGAAACTGGTGATTCCCACAACCAATGCTAACTACGAGGCCAGAGTGCTTAGGCATAATTCAGTCAGGAATATACATTAGAATGCACTGTCTCAAAAACAATCAGTACTGCCAAGGTTTCGCATGCAATTTTTTTCCAAAATTAGCTAAAAACTATGGAAGAGCTGGGTCAATCTCATTATTAAGCTAGAGACAGAAAAAGAATGAAGTCTTCTTTAAATACTCCTTAAATATGAAACAAAGCTGGCAATCTTTGATTACAGTGCTGTTCTTTTAACTTGAACTGCTTTGAAAAATGATGAATCACTTCCCAAGTCAGCATTCAGGAGCATTTTAAAATAGACATCTGGGAGCCAGAGAGGAAAAAATAATATAAATAATAAAAACCCCACACATTTTGAAACTCAAAGGTCAAAGTACAGCAAAGTAAGTAACACAACATTTCTAAGGGATGTTTCAGTAAAGTTTTGCTAAAATTATGAAAGAGCATTTATAAAATACTTGAGCTGATAAGGAGGGTAAGTGAGAACATTGAGGGACTTTTATAACAAAATTGTAGATTGCTGAAACATACTGGCTTAAAGGCTCTCAATATTATACTGTAGCATGTGCCAGTTTCCACTAATTATAACACAATATTGTCAAACTACTTTGCTCTTTCAGTGAGATAGAAACATAAGAGACAACACAAACAAAATGAATCAATGCAACCTATGTCTGCTAATAAATATAAAACATCAGCCATTAAATGTGCTGCCCCCTTTCCTCTGTTACATTCATGATCAAAACTCTAATTCTTTGCCAGACTTAAATCTGCCTGTATTTTACACTTTTGGAGCAGCATTTTAAAACCTTTAAAACTAGTTTGGAAGGATTTTTTTTTCCTTTTTCAGCTAGAGCACTTTCATAATATTTTAAAAGGCATAGGAAGCTATGCTGTAGCTTTTAAAGTGCTTATTTTATTATGAGGTGGTGTTTAATAATATTCTTCTGGAAGTTAATAAATGATGCACATTTTCCATGACAGACAGACATTGCTTAATGAGTTAATATGCCTCAGCAAAATACAATCCAAAAGAAATTCATTGTCAACAGTTTAACCATGGCAATGCACAGAGCTGAAATGAGACAACTAACCTCAGATAACTAAGATTAATGCATATATGGCAAAGTTATAATAATCTGTATTTAAAACAAGCAAACAAACAAACCCCAAACCAATAATGATTATTAAATCTCAAGCACGGTTTTGTTTCCCAGTAACACAACTGCAAAACAAATCCATATTTTCAACAAAGAAGTGTCCTATCTTCATTGGCTGCTTGGGGAAACATGGCACTCCTCGAACTGAAGTAAGGAGGATATAGGGGGAGGGCTGCCTCTCCCTTCTCATGTCCAGGGGCCTCCTCTTGGGCAACTGTGGGCAGCTCTGGGCAAGGGGTAGGAGTCCAGTCCAGGTAGGTAGAGACTGGAATCAACCCTAGCCCACAGGGATATACCTGGGGAGGAGCCCCCTCTTGCAGAAGTGCCTGGGCAATGTCTCCCACGGAGTCACCATGGCAAAAGAACCAGCCTCCGCACCCCCCTGCCACCGCCACTGTCCCACCTTATGCAAAGCATTGACTAATTCCAGCACACAATTTGCTCAAGTACAAACAGTGAGACAAACAGACTTCACCGGTGTTTTATTCCATGTAGTGATGGATTTTCCTCATTGCATCTCACTTCGTTGAGCAGGAATGCTGGGAAGAGCCCTCTTGGAGTGGGACAAATCATTTTACACTTTTACAGGCTCAAATTCTCTGTTCATACCCACAAAACCCTACTGACTGTCACGAGGGTTAAGCAGGTAGAAATGGTAGCAGAATTTGAGTGTAGGAACCAGTGAGTGAGAAACAGAAACACAATCCTTTTTGATTGCCAGCTACCACAAATATCTACACAAATGGTGTTTGATTGCCAGCTACCACAAATATCTACACAAATGGTGTTTAATTTCAGTGGGCATTGCGTGCCTAAGGACTATAACTGAGCTTTGAAAATCTCAACCCTCAAAATCTAGCTACAGATAACCATAATCCTATATTCTTGGATGCTGATACATAAATCTGTGATATACCTGTTTAGCTGCCATGGCACTAATCAGCACAGCTATGCTGAAACACAGCAATCATTTCTGCTAATTGCAAAGGCAGGCTAGTAGCAAAGTTCAAATGATTAGCGAGTAAAGGTCCTCACAGCAATCCTGCTTAAAAGTAAATGTCCGATAAGCTGCAATTGGTGTGTCTTCATTTTTTTTCTTTTTTTAAAAACTTATTTCTTTTTTATCGGGGTGGTCTTGAACTGCAGATACAATCACAACGCTCATGGTGATCCAGCTGTATATCTACTAAGGCCATGTTGTTCCTGGTTCTGCCTTTTCTTCTGGGATGCCCAGCCTCAGGGATGAATTTCAGCACCTGGAGGATCAACAGAAATGCATTGATTAGGAAACACTGTTCAAGATTTGAGGATGATGCCCTAAGGGCACCAACAGCCCTTAAATGGCCCTGAACAGCATTAATTTGGACACATTTTTGTTTTACTTCCAGCTTTTTCTTTCCACTCTGTGACATCCTGCTGTACTGTTTGTCCTGGAGCTTTGACAGATTGGATTATTTCCTACATCAGGTATCTTTATATCATGCAGTTCCCTAGCCATGTCCAGAGTTGCTCCTTTGCATGCAAATTATTATGATGCCCTAAGGGCACCAACAGCCCTTAAATGGCCCTGAACAGCATTAATTTGGACACATTTTTGTTTTACTTCCAGCTTTTTCTTTCCACTCTGTGACATCCTGCTGTACTGTTTGTCCTGGAGCTTTGACAGATTGGATTATTTCCTACATCAGGTATCTTTATATCATGCAGTTCCCTAGCCATGTCCAGAGTTGCTCCTTTGCATGCAAATTATTGATCATGTTTCCTTTGGCTCGTCTTTGCAGTCCCATACATATTTGAAGTGCTCTGCCCCTTCTCTCACTTGTATAATATTTCTGCTCTAAAGAACAAGGAACATTTTTTTTATGCAATTTTAAATTTCTAAAGCACATATCATTAGAATTGGTCCAAAAGTGAAATGCCTGTGGGAGGCAGAAGGAGATGAATGGAGCTTGCACAAAATATGTGCCAGATCTCATTGAGTTTCTCTGGAATCTGACTTCTGTTGGCTTATCTTAAAAATCGCTGCCTAAATTTAAATAATTCCTTAAGAATTTACCGTAAATAATGTGAAACAAACAAAGAAACAAATATTTCCTAGGGAAGTATACATCATATAAGAGGCTTCTGAAAAAAAAATTCTATCTAGGCAAAATATCCCCGAGATCCCTAAAAAAGGGTTGTAGGTTATAAAAAAGATGAAAAAGAGGCAATGAACACAAATTGCAACAAAATAAATACTATTTGGATATATGTAAGAAAATGCTGACAGTGGTTACACACCAAAGCAGATTGCCCAGAGGTTGCAGAAACTTTGGAGATAGTAAAAATTAACAGGACCAGGCCCTGAGCAACTTCATCTAACTTCAAAATTCTCCCTGCTTTGAATAGGAGATTGGGCTAGATGACCCCCAGAGCTGCCTTCCAACCCCTATTATCATATGAATCCATGATTCCCTGAAAACAGTCTTGTGGATATGTGGAAAACAGACATAATGTTGTATCCTATCTAATCTTCTGTGATAGTGTTAAGTATGTAAACCATGGACTGGAAAAGCTGATGAGGATGGTGGTTTGCAGGGCGTGCTTTGCAAGCCCACTGTTGGAGGTTGAGTTGCTGTGTAAGAGCTCATACCCCCACTAGCACGGTAGCACAGGTTGAGGAGAGGAAATCCTGTTTTGTTTTTTAGTTTGCTGTTGATAGGCCTACAGTAGTTTAACAAAGGAGACATTAATTTCCAGTTTCTGCCCTGAAGCTCAAATATCAGTTTGGATTAGGTACAAAAAATGCGTTAAGACTAAGAGCATTTTAACTTTCCTACATTTGTCTTCCCAAATCTCGCAGCACATTGCACAGAAAGATATGCATCATTGTCAAACTTGTATAGACGGAGAATCTGAAACCGATTTGCTCAAGGCTCTGCAACATATCACTAGAAAAACTACCAGTGGCATTATATAGCTCTTTCCCTTTTAAATCACTTACTTACTGATAAGGAGGACACGGAGAAAGCAAGGCTGCAGCCCCACAGCTTGCAGTAGGCAGGTTGGTCTGTTCTGCTCTCTGTGGTCTCAAGCACTTGAGTCCAGATATCACGCACTGGTAAGGTACTAGAGTTAACACATCTCACCTCTTGGCAGGCAGTTGCGACTCACGCTAGCTTGGCCATCTGACTGCTAGACGAGCTAGACCTGTCTTGCTTGTTCGAAAGATGGAGAGAAGTCTGTCTTGACTACCTCCTGCCAAAGCCACTGGTCAAGTGGGGTGTGGGACCTAAACATCTTTAGCATCTCAAACACAGAAACAACCACAATTCTGCCCTGAATAACAGGTCCCCTAATTAACAGATCATACTGTTAATTAATAATCTTATTTTTTTACAAAGTACTTTTTGTACTTTGATGTTGCAACACCATACAGGAATTCAGATGGTCCCGGGGAGGACAGGGATTAAGGGGCTGCATACCAGATCAACAAAGTATTAGAAATTTCAACAGAATTAAAAAGTCCCCAAAAATAAGTGTGAATGACTTGCCAAAGGTTAACCACAGATGCTGTACAGAGTGAGTGGGGAAGGGCAGACAGGTGGGCAGCCCTCAGGATGAGACCATTCATTCTCTGGCATTAATGCTGGGAGGGTAGGAAGGCCATGGGATATAATGGAAGTGAACACAGTCTAATATTTTGTCCTCCCTTTTGTGATAAAATTTATGTTTAACCTATGTAATACTAAGAGGAAGGACTGTGCATTTTGGAAAGATATAATTACTTTTCCCTGTTAGAAATGCAGAGACATGTAATTTTATCTTTTTTAAAGCAACAAAATTGTAATGGATTTGAATTTATTTCAAACATTGACTGCTTCAATATATGCAATAAATCCTGACGGACAACAGGACAACACACTGTACCATACCGTCATCCAAAACACAGAGGAACTGAACCCAGTTGGGTTGCTCTGATTATTACAGAGCTGAAAATAAATCGCATCTTCAAAGATGCTTTTTTTTTTTTTTTTTAAGAAAACATACTTTAAAAATCAAGTACAGCTGCTGACGCTGAACCCATGATAAAATTCTTTACTTAAAGAAGTCTTTCATCAAAATCTGACAAATTCAGATGACTGGCACTTTGCAAGATCATGGGGTAGGTAGATCAGCTTTTTTCAGTTGAGAGCAAATGAAAGTATGCAATGTGATGAGAGCAAAGATGTGGGCTGTATTTAAGCTAACGGACCTCCTGACAGCTTGGGGATTTTCCCTGTGTTTCATATTAAGAAACATGAGCACAGTATATGGGCTTTGCTGATAAGAGTAGAGAAATGAATTGGCAGGCACTTCCCAGACAAGACAGGAAAGCAGTGTTTGAACACAGCTGAAATTGGACTGCTTTAATAGCTGATCACAGAACTGATGTTCAAAGCTCTCCGTATAGCTTCCATCTAATAGCTTTAGTTTCAGCTAAATACAAGGGAATTGAAAAGAATCAGGAAGTAAGGCCATTTCTGGTGACCACAGTAGTTGAAAGAAAACCCTTTATTCTGAAAATAGTTGCTGTTTATTCATTTTATGGTCAGGTTCTTAAAGGTGATGAACTACTGAATTAATGAGAACAGTTCAAATAATTTTTGGTCCTTTTTGATGGGATCAGTAGCTGTAAGAAAATATGGATGTGAGGAAGGTCTGGAATGCTCAAAAGGTTGGTTTTGCGTGGGCAAAAAAGAATAACCTCGCAGTTTTCAAATTAAAGGAGCAATGTCTGTCACTACTAATCAAAATGTCATGCCTTAGCTGTTCAGATCATTGCCTCACAAAGATACACAACTACTATATAGCTACAGCCATATCACCCTCATCAAACACTGAGCTAACTATGGTCACAAAACTATTAAAGCAATTAAAAGAAAATCAAGACAGAGGACTTAGCTTTGGAGCTGGATTTGGTGTTTACAGGTAATACAAAAAAGGATATCAAGGCCTTGTAGCATTTACTCTGCAGACAGCTCCACTGGAGCACACCAATATGCTGGATGGCATTTTACTTTGTAGATATGCCTAAGCATCTGAGAGGTTTCAAGGTGAGGTGACTGTGGCCACTGAACAATTTTCCTTGAGGGCAGTGGTGAAGGAAATATAAAGAAAATGCTTAAATACTTTGCCCTGCCAGGAACCTTACTCATTGATCGTGGATTGAATTTGAATGCTAGCTTCTGAAGGACTGTTAAAATGAGAGAGCAAAGCCATCACAAAAACCAGTATCTGGAAGCTGAAGCCAGAAAAACTCAATTTGGAATTAGGACAGGCTTGTTTAAGTCAAGACAACTCATCGCCTGGACAGCCCTCCAAGAAACTGTGGTGTTTCCAGCCTGTTGGAGGACATCAGAAAATAGCTGCCTTTCTAAAAGGTATACAGTATGAGTTTGGGTCCTGCTTTGGGGGCAGCAGGGCACTCTCCAGTGGCCTGTGGAGCACCAGAAGTGAGGGCTGATGACCCGGTGGTCCCTCTAATCTCAGCAGAACCATAAGAGGACTTCACGATCAGGGACTGAGGAGAGCAGAGTGGTGATGACCCAGCTGGAGATAACCTGTTCACCCTGACTCACACCTGGCATTTCTCCATGTCCTGGTTTCAGCTGGGACAGAGTTAACTTTCTTCATAACAGCTAGTGTGAAGCTATGTTTTGGATTTGTGCTGAGAAGAAGGCTGATAACATACTGATGTTTATAGTTGCTGCCAGGATAGTCAAGGACTTTTCAGCTTCTCTGCTGTGCCAGTGTCTGCAGGAGAAGCAGGGAGGGAGCACAGCCCCAGTTACTAGCCTAGGATCATAGAACCATAGAATGGTTAGGGTTGAAAAGGACATTAAAGATCATCGAGTTCCAACCCCCCTGCCATGGGCAGAGACACCTTCCACTAGAACAGGTTGCTCAAAGCCTTAGGTTGAAGACTGAGACCCAAATTGGCCAATGGTATATTCCATATCCTGCACGTCACTAGGCACTATCCTGCCTAGTGCATAGATGAAGATTTGTCTGGAAGTTTGATCTCTCTTTCTGGGTCATCTCTCTGTCTGGGTTGCCCCTCTGTTGGGGTCATCTTGCTCTCTTGGTTGGCTTTTAGTCTCTCAGAAACTTGAGCTCTTATCTCTTTTCCGGGATTGACGTTTCAGGGCTCTGCCTGCTCTGGGATCATTAGCTCAGAATGGGCTGAACCTTGGTCATAGGGTGTCAGCAGTATCACTGTGTATCACTCGTTTTTATATCTGTATATATTTGTATATATTACTACTACTACTACTACTACTACTATTATTATTATTATTATTATTATTATTATTAGGTTTGTTGTAGTTTAATCATTAAACTGTTCTTATGTCAACCCATGAGTCTCTTTTC
>WKFP01014892.1:395255-408018 GCA_011057875.1 Pterocles orientalis | reverse complement strand
AGTGGCTGTGTGGTGTTTGACTGCTAGCCAGGGTAAAACCACAACACTTCAGTAGAAGCAGTAACAAACAGGTGACTCCAGAGACCAGTTTTCCTGAAACACCCACCTTTGGTGGGGCTAACTCTGATAATTAGGAAAGGAGCCCAAAGGCTGGACTTGCAGCTTTAGATTAGTAGAGCCAGAACAGGTGAACCACTCCCCCTGGCATTTGTTGATGGTCCTAGGCATGTATCATTTACCACTGAAGTCAGGCAACATTTAGCCATGACAGTCCATGATGTCTGATTTGTCTTTTAATAAAAAGCAAAGAATAATGGAAAACCCAGTCAACACTTCTTAAAAATCATTTTTAAAAAAGGCGTATCCAGGTACTCCTAGCCATTTTTTACTTACTTTATTTATTAGGAACAATAATAACATTAGTTGCTAAATTCTTGACCAGTAGCTTAAACACCAATAGAAATCTGAAGCCTCACCTCACTCAAAAATCAGCTCTCTTTTTTTTTCTTTATTAGCTTAAGAAGACCATAGATAATCAATAACATGACTATGGCTTACCAAATATCTGGTTAGCTTCACATTCCAGTGATCAAGGATGGAAAGCAACTCTGGATGCTATTTTAGATAGTGAAATTTGTACTTTACAAACTTTATTTTAAAACCCTGCTATGCAGCATTATCTAATCTGCTTCTGCTCATCTAAAAATACCATGATTCTAGCATGCAACCCAAATTTTATTTATCTGAGATTCATGAAAGAGGAGGCATCAAAAGTGCAAAACATTCAACACAGATCCAAGTTCTGATAGAGATGAAAAATCTTACTCCGCAATTTTTGAAAGTGTTCTAATCCAGAGGTCACACACAGTTTAGCGGTACTCTGAGCATAAGAAAGTAAGCATTATGGGAATGTGGTTCATGAGGACTTTTATTCTAGTAGGAACATAGCCTAAAATAATGACACAGAACCAAAGCGTTATTCTTTCTTACCAGAGATAATTATAGGATATCAGGAACAAGAAAAAAAGAATTTGCTTGCTGATCATAGAATCACAGCATTATACAATGGTTAGGGCTGGAAAGGACCCCCCTGCCATGGGCAGGGACACCCTCCACTAGACCAGGTTGCTCAAAGCCTCATCCAGCCTGGCCTTGAACACCTCCAGGGATGGGGCATCCACAGCTTCCCTAGACAACCTGTTCCAGTGTCTTATCACCCTCACAGTAAAGAATTTCTTCCTAATATCCAGTCTAAATCTGCCCTATTCCAATTTTAATCCATTACCCCTCATCCTGTCACTGCACACCCTTGTAAAAAGTCCCTCCCCATCTCTCCTGTAGGCCCCCTTCAGGTACTGGACGGCCACTATAATGTCCCCTTGGAGCCTTCTCTTCTTCAGGCTGAACAACCCCAGGGTTGGGGGAGGTGTTTCAGCTCTCTGATCATCTTTGTGGCCCTCCTCTGGACCCGCTCCAACAGCTCAACATCCTTCTTGTATTGGGGGGCCCAGACCTGGACGCAGTACTCCAGGTGGGGTCTCACGAGAGCAGAGTAGAGGAGCAGAATCACCTCCCTTGACCTGGCCACACTCCTCTTGGATGAGGAAGTTGTCATCAATGCATTCCAGGAACCTCTCCAATTGCTGGTACCCTGCTATGTTGTCCTGCCAGCAGATATCAGTGTGGTTGAAGTCCCCCATGAGGACCATATCTTGTTAACATGAAGCTGTTTCTATCTGTTTATAGAGGGCCTCATCCACTTGATCTTCCTGGTCAGGCAGCCTGTAGCAGACCCCTACTACAATATCTCCTTCCCCTGCCTTCCCTTTAACCCTGAGCCATAAGCTCTCTGGCAGTTCCTCATCCATCCCCAGGCACAGCTCCATGCACTCCAGCTGGTCACTGACATAGAGGGCAACACCCCCTCTCCTTCTCCACTGCCTGTTCTTCCTAAAGAGTTTATATCTGTAAGAATATAATCAGTGGTAGCATTCAAACTAACGGGTTATTAAATGTAGATGGGATTATTGATTCTACTTTTTTTATTAGTATGAATAAGAAACACCTGGTTTTAACACAGCAAACCTGGGAAAAATTATTTGGCTTAAAACTCGGGCATCTGAAACAGTCACTGAAACTATGATGTTTTTGACATGCATGACATCAACAAGACTCACTTTCGGTGATCACGTCGTGCATTATGTCTCCACCTATTTTTCACTGACCAGATACAGGTGTTCCCCCTTCCCAAATTGCCCCTCTGCCCAGACATGTAGCACAGGATGTCTCACTTGCTTAACTTCCAGATGTCATCCTAAGAACTTTCATTTTCATACAGTAAGAAATGAACCTTTATTCTCTCACTGCACCTCTTGTGCTCTCTCTGCTCATCCGGTGACTTAGCAGTGATTTCTGACTCATTCTGTTTCCTGGTATTTGCATTCCAAATAAATCCCATTGCTGCTTCTTGTATAATATTTCTATGCATTAACTCTTTTGTCAGGTTAATTCTGTGCCTTTATTACAATAACAACCTCTTATCTCCTTTATACACGTACTATAAACTCCAGGACATACAACAATCAGACCATATTCCTTGCACACTGTTTTGAGCATGCTAGCTCTTTCTAATCCCTTAGCAAATTTCCTTTGTTGTAGCAGCAGCATTTGTATAATTTTTGTCCAGTTATCTTATGTTTCCCTGTGTAAAGGCAGGGCGAAAATTGTCTGCTCTCTCAAGTGCCTCCTTAAGGCTTACTTCTCTGAAAAAAAAGAAAAACAAAAAAAAGCTCACTCAATGCCCAGTTGTATTAGTTGTATATGTTAACTCTATTGCAACAACTTCTCTGTCTTACTGAAGTCACAAGTCACCTTTTTATTTTCTCCCTTGCTCCTCTGTTCTTTTCTCCCCAATAATATTCCTTACTGTTGTTTTTCCTTTACAGTGTTGGGTCCAGTTAAAGCTGTTTTCATGCCCCTGCAACTTCTGCAAAGACTTACTATTGTGTAGGAACTCTGAGGTGTCTGATACCTCTCTCAGGGCAGCAAGAGATTATGAAGCAGGCACCCCAACATTAATTTAAACCTTGGTGTTGAGAGCTAATTGCATGTATGTCCTGTGAAGGCACCAGACAAGGCTCAATCAATATGAAACCTGAATGGAGGTTTAATGCTTCAAAAAGGGGGGGATGGAGGGAGGGAGAAGCACCATATAGACTGAAAAATGCATCAGTCTTTATAGGAGAGACAAGTACAAAGGTAGAAGATGCTATCAGCTTTCAACATTTTGTTTTTTTCCTTATATGCCTTTTAGCTGTGTTGCTCAGCACTGTGTTTGAGGAGGTTTATACACTCTGACAAATTCTGGTTGCTACCTTAAGAGCATTTATTCCTCACAGAACCTCATTTCACATCTCATCAGATGCAGCAATGAGATGGGGAAATGGATTTCTTGTTTCTCTGAGGTATGTGCATGCTGGGCAGATGGCACAGCTACAGCTTGAGTTGAATTGAGTCTTGGCCTGAGTTCCCCCACACCTCCTCTGGGCTGGGTGATCTCCAGGTTTAGAGCCTCCCTCTCTTTAAAGAGCAGCTCCAGGCATTTCTAAAGAAATGCACTGCAATGGAAAACACATTTTCATTTCAGCTCCCCTTTAGCAAGTTAGATAGCAGTAGACACGAGCATTTGCTGAAGGTGTCCTGCATCCATTTCCATGTATTGCTTTGTCTTTTTCTTGCACGGACCTCTGCAGCGTAACTCAGTATCACTTCTGGTAGACTGTGCCTGAGAGACATTTTGAAACACTGCCAGCATTTGGCCTGTTTGGTTTGCAGGGTTCGTGATACTGTGTGGTAAGTCACGAGTATTTCTCCATGAGCTCTGGTCTCAAGCAAACCCAGAAGCCGTGGAAAACCACAGAGCATCACAAGACTCCTGCAAAAAACCCCCACCCATAAAGCTGTCTGTTTACTCAGGTTATGAACCCTTCTACTTCTGGAAAATGCTGAATATTTTGGTAAAGTTATGGCAAACTTCCAGGTTATAAAAAAGACCCGAGATCTCATTATTAGCATTTCCCAGGGCAATAAAGAAAGAGATACCCCTTACCGTGACATTCTCATTTTCTCATTTTCCCTGCTGTTGCATTATTTCTTACAATTGGATGTGATAGGAAAGAGCCGTACAGTCTGTTCAGGGAACTGGAGCAGCACTCACAGCTCGGGGAAATTAAAGGCTACACATGATAGCTATTAGTCCTGTGATACTAGGAGGGAGCACTCGGTGATGAGTACAGTGTGAGGCTTTGAATAGGAACTAAGGGGAAACTAAAAAACATTAAGAGCATAAGGAGAAGTTAACCTTGAAATCCCTCTGGACTAGAAGCCTCCCTCTCAACAAACACTCTGGGTGTTAGTGTCCCCACAGCTGCTGGCATACGGCTACTCCGGCACCACAAGACAAAGCCAAAAAGGAGCCTATTGCTTCTGGAAAATTGCCTGCCTGTCCTTCTCACCCAGAAATGCAGAGTAGCACGGAAATGCCGGACAACTTCTAAGTGATTTCCAGTTGCATTTGTACTGTTGAAGACAAGCATATCCATGTGCAGAACAAGTAGCTCTGGTGGGTGCAGGAGCTCAATAGATGAAGCTCCAGGAGAGCAGTCAGGCAAAATTAGCCTGGCAAGAGAAGCAGGCTGGAGCCTGCATGATTCAGTCTCAGCTGCTGCAAACACCTTCTTTGCTCCACCATCTTCTATTTCCTTCTGGTGTCTTTTGCAAGTAAATCAAAGTAATTGAGACTTGCATTTGAATCTGTCCTACATTTTCCTGCAGAAGAAGGCAGATATCTTTAACCAAATTAACAGCGCTGGGGATTTCATAAAGTCTGAAGCTCTGTCCGTAGTTATGTAACTTAAGGCTTTCCGGTTAAGGATAGCAGGTTTCAAATTGGCTTTGAAAAGAGTAAACCAGCTCCATAGTTCTAAAACAGGCATGCCAGGAAGCCCCCCCTCAGGCATTTAAACAAAATTAGAGTTAAGTGTCAAAGAAGAATAAAGAATAAAACTGATTATCTGTGTGTGGCTAATAATAATAATAAAGCGGAAAATATTTTGGATTGAAATTAATGGACACATCTTTAGTATGTCATACATAAATCTATCTGCATGACTTCCACTCATGTTAACGGGAGCCACTTGCCTAAATTTCTGCTCAGTGAGCTGTTAATTCATCCCTAAGGGATTAAGTTTAAATTTAAACTTGCAAAAGCCATTTAATGTTAAAGCTGAAACACTGTCTTGAGTTCATATGCTTTTCAGAGAACAAAAGAGTAGTGAAACAAGTTAGCAATGATGCATTAGTATGAATACCGAATTTCCTGAATTTAGTGGTTAGTTTCAGGGAGATGTATGTCATGGCATCCTGGTTCTGACTAATACGCGGTTAGTGTGATACTCCGGTGTCCCAGCACCAGATGCTCCCAAACACCTGACAAAAAAAAGTGCTTTATAATGTTTTTATAATCAACATTTTTTTTTCTAGCTACTTTCAATAGCTGCCTTAAGTTCTGGTACAGATGTGACCCAGGATTCTTTAGTTTATATTTTACTTCTAATTCTCTCAGAATCCTTCTGAATTATGCACCACTCATATTTAAGTGTTGAAATTCCGTATAGATTTACTGTGCAAAAAAATCAAATTCCTTTTTATAATTTTAAATTAGTTCCCTTTCAGTCCCTCCCATACTCTACTTGTACTTTTAAGGAAAAGATTATTTAGGAAGACCTATTTTTCCTTTAGGTACTATTCACTATTTTCTGTCTTTCACTGTGTGCTCTCTTATTCACATTTTTTCCTAAATGAAATTATCCAAACTTTTGAGCCACTTTCTTTACAAACACTTTTTACATCTGTCTTTTGTATCTCTCTTGATGTATGTTTTCTGTTTCTATATATCTTTTCTGCTCCTGCTTGTATCCTTCTAAGCACCAATGGTCAAAACCCAGTGTAAGTACCCCACCAGTTTATCCAGACCATAATAAATATTTGCTCTGTTATTCCCTGTTCACCTCTATTCCTGCAGAAGACTGTCACTTGTTTCTTTTCCATCAACACTTCACTACAGAACTGTTTTACTGATGCTCTTCAAGGTGATTCACTACTTGACCTTTACTCCAACTTCCACCCCTCATTTCTCCCTCCTCCCCTCATGTAGCCGGTGTTATATGAATAAAAAGTTGAGATAATTTGTCCTTATGTTTGCTGCTTTTCTAAACTGCATTTATAAGTAGTTACATAGGCCTTCTAAAATCCCTTGCAGCCTCCTCTGCTGTTAAAGTATATTCTTTCCGGTGCTAGCTGTCATTTTTTCCACCTCACTGTTCATCTCCTTCCAGATTTATCATACGTGAAATAACACTTAATCCATGTGCTGGGGGCACCCACAAATAGCCACTTCCTATGTAGAAAAATGCTCATCTCTTCCACCTCTTTGCTCTTTATCTCTTAACAAGCTTCTAATCCATGTCTGATCTTGCCTGGTCAACTCTTTGCTCTCTGAAGGAGGTGCCAGGTCTTTTAGCATTCTTGTACAATACTGTGGTGCTATATAAATATTTATTCATACATAAGGCATTCCGAGTTCATTATATCAGCTCATAGACATCTAGGTGTTTTATACCTATTAATTTTTTTTCCAATTAACTTTTCTACCACTGAGATAAAGCTTTCGGCTCTGTAATTACCAGGGTCATCCCCTGCATCTTTTTAAAAATTAGATAAAATATTAACTATTCTCTAGTCCTAGCTGATGTGGAGTATGCTGTATTCTGTGGTTAATTGCGAGAAAAAAAGTCTCGTACCTCGGAAAAGAGTAACCATACTGCTCATAGTGAGGCAAAGATCTGACCTCCAGTGGCTTTCTGCTATTGCAACCCTATGGTCTCCCAAGTTAATGCCTTTATGGTATGTACACACATCACATCCAGATTTAAACTCCATAAACTTCATTTTCGCTTGAGACCTAAGTCAAGTGGTAAATCAGGTGTGCCAGCAGCCCAGAAAGCCAACTGAGTCCTGGGCTGCTTCAAAAGAAGTGTGACCAGCAAGTCGAGGGAGGTGATTCTCCCCCTCTGCTCTGCTCTCATGAGACCCCACCTGGAGTACTGTGTCCAGCTCTGGAGTCCTCAGCACAGGAAGGACATGGACCTGTTAGAGTGAGCCCAGAGGAGGGCCACAAAGATGATCAGAGGGCTGGAGCACTTCCCATACCAGGACAGGCTGAGACAGTTGGGGTCGTTCAGCCTGGAGAAGATAAGGCTTCGGGGGGATGTTATAGAAGACTTCCAGTACTTAAAGGGGGCTACAGGAGAGATGGGGAGGCACTCTTTTTCAGGGAGCGTAATGATAGGGTGCAGGGTAATAGTTTTAAGCTGAAAGAGGTTAGATTTAGATTAGACATTAGCAAGAAATTTTTTACTGTGCTGGTGGTGAGGCACTGGAACAGGTTGCCCAGAGAAGCTGTGGATGCCCCATCCTTGGAGGTGTTCAAGGCCAGGCTGGGTGGGGCCCTGGGCAGCCTGCTCTATTGGTTGGTAACCCTGCCCACAGCAGGGGGGTTGGAACTAGATGATCTTTAAGGTCCTTTCCAACCCAGGCCATTCTATGATTCTATGACTCTATATGTGTCAGAAATCAATTCAGCATGGCATGCACCTATGTACTTTCAGGCAATTGAAAGGAAAATACCAAGTAACCTTCCCAGACATCTTCACTGAAAAAAAGAGGAAGTACAGTCAAATGTCTCAAGGAACACATTTCTCTGTTACTAAAAAGAATACTTCCAGTGGTATACATTCACACTGTATCAGACATTTGCTGGGAAAAACTAGTCCAATGTAAGACTTACTCTTGCAACAAAGTTCACTAGGATGCTGTGAGAGCATCCACACACAGAGGTGGCAAAAGTTCTCTCCAACTTCTTCTGAATACCTGTTAACACCCCTTTCTAACACATATATAACCTCCTTCCACTCTGCACAGTCACCACTTCCAAATGTAAATCCCTGGGCAATTCTTTGTATCCACCGTATATCCCAAAGGAAGAAGTTCATCAAAAAAATAGTAGAAGTTCTGAAAAAAAGAGAAACTGAAGTATTCTGAAGTTGTGCTGCTATGTATATTTTTTAATGGAACATTAAATACATTAAACTTATTTAAAATCAGGCCTTCTTGCAGGTTGAATTCATGAGGGTGTGTCTTTCTATGGCTCACTGCAGTGGAAGGTGTGAATGCCTCTCCATTAGGTACCAAGCTGGTATCTAGCATGGAGAGTAAGAGCAATGTCATTATCTAAGTCTGGGCTCCACTTTTAAGCTACCTGGACCTGTCTGTAAGTCTAAGCAGATCCTTCACTTCAGGAAGCGTGGTGACCACAGGGGGCATTCACTGAAACATTCTGGTCCCTCCCTCTCAAATCTTTGCCTATGACACTTCACTGCAGTCAGTGATTTTTGTCCATTGACTTTTGCACTGCAGATCCAACATGATAATCCATATAAGCATGGTAATATATCATAATGATAATATAACATGATATAGCATAATAATTAATAATAATGTAATATGATACAGCTTGATCAATATAACACGATAATCAATATAAGCAGCACACATAGCTCTGAGAAAAGCCTTCAGAATCCACATAAGCAATAAATTCCCGAAAGAAGTATCAAAGAAAAAGTTTGCAAATACCTCATGATATTTCTTCACTGTTTTCCCTGACATGCATGTGCAGGATTTCCAGTTTGAAGTCCCACAGCCACAGTTTCCTCCACAGCGCTGGACAAGGAGACAGCGGGGGAAAAATACTACATTTGTCAACTTCAGTTCTTCCCTTAAATTGACAGAGTAGTTTCTTGGAGTGCAGCTGTAACGTTTCACGTCATCATTCAACCTGTCCAGGTCAACTGTAATGCAAAAGAAGTTTCATTAGTAAGGTTTGAGTGGGACACTTCTCTGTTTCATACCGCTCCCCTGGCAGCCAATAACACAAAGTGATGTGACACTGGTTAGAAAATATGGGAAGTGTAGCAGTGATTTCTGAACAGACAAACACAAACCCACCAATTTTAAATCATTGGAGGTGGCCATCCAGGGTCTCATCCTGCTCCTTCTGACTCCCATAGCAGAGCTCACACTGACTATAATGGTGAAGGGAAGACCTGCAGCAAAATATTGGCTTGAAAGATGAAGATGTTATTTTATTTGCTTTGTCACTAATCTGTTGGATCCTTGGGTAAGAGATTCCACCTCTGCTACTCTCGTCTCCTCTGCTTATACCTGCCTTACTTAGATGATGAGCTCTTTTTTCTGTTATTATGGGCATAAGCCATTTTGCCTAACTGCAGGCATACAAAAGACAAACACTTTAAACAAGGCTCTTCCTGTGGTCAGTAGAGAAACACCTTTGGAGAGTGATTCGTCCCTTCCTCACAAGGGCATTTAGGATAGGTAGCATGACTTGCTTTCTCAAGCTGCCTGTCTGCATTATTTATGGATAGAGTCTAGATAACTCTCTTTTAGATGCAGAAATCTAAGCAATATTAATTTCAACTGGTAAAAACTGCTATAATAGGCACACAAATAAATACAATTAAAACTAATGAGCTCCACTGAATGCCAGTAGTTGGTTGATTTAAATGCCTGGTATCTCTGTGAGAAGTGTCATGTAAACAAGTAGTAAAGCCAACCGTAAAAATAACTTATGGACTATCAATTGTAAGTTTAAGTGCTATTTCAAGCTTCAGCTTGTAAAGCTAAAACAAAATAACAAAACCTCTTCCATAAATACATTTTCCACAATTGTAACACGGATAAAAGTAACAAATTTAATGAGTTTTACTTCCATAGAAGTTTTCCAATTTCTTTTTCCCTTCTTTTTTTCTTTCTTATTTTCTTTAGAATTCTGTCCAACAGAAACACTAAGTGTTCAAAAGCTCAGTAACTCCTTCAGGACTGGAGGACATGTGAACTCATGTTGAGTTCCAACCCAAACAATATTTGCTAATAGAAACATCAACAAGAAAATAGGTATGGCTCAAATGAACGTATCAGATTTTCATGGGCATGTTTAATAGCTCAACACAATCTCTGGTCCTGAGTGCACCTACACTCATGCTTTACTACAAAACATGTGAAAACCTCCAGCAAAGACACTTCACATCTTCTGTGTCTCAGTCCTTGTCAACATCACAAAGTAAATTGTGGAAAAAAAAGTGATTTGTAAATATCATGCACCTTTACATTCTGGCACAGAGATATTCACAAGGCAGATATGCAAGAGGCAAGGGTACATAAACGTCACAAATTCCATTACAGAAAATCATAGCAGCTTCACTTTTCTGGCAAGGTGTTATCTCAGTCAATGGGACTTTAGCAGATAAATTGTGATTTTATAGCAATTGTGATACATCTTACCATGAAATCTCAGTGGTTCTCTCCAGAGAGCTAGCATTTCTCCAAAAGAGGCATAGATCATCCTCCTGATATAAGCACAAAATCAATGGGGTGCTGGTATACTCATGCACTGGGAGAAAAATACACTCCAAATGTCCACAGCCAGGACGTAGAAGTCCAGAGAATATTGATTTCTTTGTTTTAACAGATGATATTTTCTTCTCTGCTGTCATTCTCCAAAGCCACCCCTTCTCATTGCAGGCTCTCAGGCTAATTCTTCTTACAGGGAAGTATTCCCCACTCTCTAAACATCCTCATCAGGACCTTTGCCATCAGCTCTGCTTACTGACAAAGAGGTATCTGGCTACTATTCATTTCAGCTGACTGATGTGAAGGAAAAATTAACCAAAGGAAGAAAAGGACAGAAAATATTCTGCCTTCATGATTCAGGAGATTTTTTGAGGGGAAAGCCTAGATCATCCTCACTCTAACACTGCAGCAGTCCAGAGGAATGGATACTGATATCAGCATATGAGCAGGCTCCTATCTGGACAGGCTGGCAGTGGACTAGGATGCCATTTGCTGATGGTGCATCTCCAGACAGAGTTAGAATAAAATACTCAAAAGCTTAATTTAGCCTTAATTCAGCTGAGGTAACATAGGAAACAAGGCTTCCAGTAACAAACTGGTCATTAAAGAGGGACTAGATCCCGGCCACAGGAACTGACAGCTGTGTCCAGGAGAAGATGTCCAGGGGACTGAACAAAATTTGCTCTACCACAGATTAAATTTCCCCTCAGGCTCAACAGTCCTCCTTCCTGCATTAAGCTGATACCTATTATCACTGCTGTGTTATCGACACAGAAATGAGTCTTTGTAATGAGACTGGCAGAGAGGGAAAACACCGGCATTTAAAGGACCAAGGTGGAGGGGTCTTCCTGCAGAGAGCGTATTATATCCATCACCATGGTATACATATTAGCTTCAGTACTTAAGCTGCTAAATTTAAATGACAAGGGGTGATCTGGCAAAGGGCTTTCACTGGAGGGAAGGCTTTGCTCACTAGCCTTCAAAAGCCCAGTTTTAATGACCTTCAGTAGTCTTTGCAAGGTCTCTTAGGCTGTTGCTTAGCCAGTTCTGTGGAGAGCTGTTGACTTGTTTGAAGCATACTAGAGAATAACCAGCTAATCAGGATATTTTTTTTCTCTGTGCAGTATGATGGTATCAGCTATTTTCAAATAGCTTTTTCAAAATAGCTATTTTTCAACACTTTTTCTGGATGCATTCTTCAGGAATTCTGAAATCAACCAGTAGCAAAATAAATTTTATTGTATTTTTCTGTAATAAACTATTTTTGAAAAACATATGGGAAATTTTCTAGTGGAATATTGCATTAATTCTCCTTGGTTTCATACTCAAGGCATTCTGATCCTGACTTATTAGCAGTTCTCAGGAGCCCCAAATCCCAGAGTTTTCATTTAAGATGTGAATTCTATGCACTTTGCCATATCTCAGGTATCAGAGTCCAGGCTGAAAAGGACAAACACAATAGCAGAAAGGTCTTATTTTAGTGATGCTGAAGGCATGAAAATAAATAACTGCAAGCAGAAAAAGGAAAGACTAAAGGGCTTAAGAGATACACAATTCATCTTTCATAAAAATTAATCTAGAGGTAAACACCTAGGCTCATTTTGACTCTGCTCTACAGAAATCCAGCACTTGGTGGGATAAGGTGAGTGCACAATGTCTGCTGTGAACAGCCTATACTGTGCTCTGGTAGTATCACACTGACACCCAAGAACAGTTCCCATTGCCCAATTAGCTTTAGACCATGTTTTGCAGCCCCCTAACAAAAGAATACATTCTACTCTGAACAACTCTCTCTGCTGAAAGCTATTTTTTTTGCATTTTTCCCCATCTTGGGATTGTTTTACTGTCTGGAGCCACAGAATCACAGAATCACAGAATCACAGAATGTTAAGGACTGGAAGGGACCTCGAAAGATCATCTAGTCCAATCCCCCTGCCGGAGCAGGAACACCTAGATCAGATCGCACAGGAACGCATCCAAGCGGGCTTTGAATGTCTCCAGAGAAGGAGACTCCACAACCTCTCTGGGCAGCCTGTTCCAGTGCTCTGTCACCCTCACTGTAAAGAAGTTTTTTCTCATATTCAAGTGGAACCTCCTATGTTCCAGCTTGAACCCATTGCCCCTTGTCCTATCACTGGATGTCCCAGAGAAGAGCCTGGCTCCATCCTCCTGACACTCACCCTTCACATATTTATACACATTGATTAGGTCACCCCTC
>WKFP01014892.1:336166-385959 GCA_011057875.1 Pterocles orientalis | reverse complement strand
GGTTGGTCAAGCATGACTTCCCCTTGGTGAAGCCATGTTGACTGCCTCTAATGACCTTCTTATCCCTGATATGCCTAGAGACAGCATCAAGAATAAGTTGTTCCATCACCTTTCCAGGGATGGAGGTGAGGCTGACCGGTCTATAGTTACCCGGGTCCTCCTTCTTGCCCTTTTTGAAGACTGGTGTGACATTTGCTTTTCTCCAGTCCTCAGGCACCTCCCCTGTTTCCCACGACTTGCCAAAGATGATGGAGAGTGGTCTAGCAATGACTTCCGCCATCTCCCTCAGCACCCGCGGGTGCATCCCAGTTGATTTCCTCATCCATACAACAATGAGATTTACAGTGCAGTCAGTTTCATGCATCACTTCACCGCTGTGACTAAAATGTAACCGAGCCCTGGTGTGACTGGTGTGAAATCCTGCTGCTTTACTTATCAAGGACTGAAACCACTCAAGTCCTTAATTTAAAACTAGAACTAAAAGGTTCTGTAGACTGGATACTAATAACTTCAAAGTATTATTACAGAATGTCTGCATCAGAGATTCAATTTGAAGGCAAGGCAAACATAAAAAGATGCATTGGAGCAGTAAGCCGGGTGCCTGGGGTACAGTGTTGGCCCCTTCCTCCCCCTTAAAAGCTTATGCTTAAATCCATCCTCATTTCGCATAGCACTAAGGTACGTGCTTACCTTGAAACATTAATCTTAATCAGAGGTAAGCACTGAAATTGGGGACCACAGCTAATACAATGTCTTATTCAGAAGGTACAGCCTTAAAGGTTGGAGAGAAGAGAAAACCTACGCTGCTGGTCACTGATTAATTTTTAAAAGACGGGCGGTCTGTTAGGGTTTCTTTTAACTTTTTGTCTGTTCCAAAGTTATACATTGTCATATCTGAATGTTTTACACTTTTTCCATGTGTCAGCCACAGACTGGAGCTGAGATGTACGAGGTGGTAGCCACCTTGCCACAGCACTCCCATACCACATGTCAAGGCAAGAGGGATTCAGCCAGGTGCAGACCAGTCGGCCTAGCCTCAGCCCATGGTAAAATTAAGGACTAAATCCATCTGGAAGCAATGTCCAGCAACATGAAAAACAAGAGGATGACTTGGAACAGCCAGCATAGATTTACCAAGGACAAACTGTGACTGACCAACCTGAGAGTCCGCTATGGTGAGACAACTGCCTCGCTGGATGAGGTGAAAGCAGCAGAAGCATCTACTATTTTTTGGCAGGGATCCATAGCATCCGTGCAGCCAAACTGCTGAAATACAATGGGATAGATGGACTACAAAGCGGGTAGATGACCAGAAGGTCCAAGGGGCTTGATTAGCAAATTCCAAGTACCACTGGTGGCTATTTACTAGCATTATTTCTCAGGGGGTAATGATGGGGTCAGTACTGCTAAAGATCTTCACTAATGACCTGAACAACTGAATGGTGCAAAACCTCAGCAAGTTTGTCAGTGACATCAGATTGTGGAAAGGCATCCATGTGCTACAGGGCTGCCTTTCAGAAGGATCTCAGCAGGCTGCAGAAACATGCTAGCAAGAACCTCCTGAGGTTCAGTGATGACTAAATGGAAATTCTTTCACCTGACATGTATCAGCCCAGCTATTCAGAGTTCAGTTCTGGTTTGACTTTCACCCTTTTTCATGTATGGCTTACAGTTTGCAACAAGGTTGTGCTGCTGTTTTCATTTTGATTCTTGGCTTTAAAAAAATTCCTCCTGTAAAGCATGGAATTTTTCAGAGATCTATGAACGTATTCCACCCTTTATTCCGAGAGTTCATGTTCCACTAGCATATAAGCGTGTGCCAGGGCTGTGTCAGGTGGAGCAGAGGTACCATACAAGCAGTCAAAGACATTCAGAGCAATGATGTAGCTGCTTGAAGCTATGGTGTGATTGAACTTGAGTTGGAAAATTCTCTCCTATACATATAGTAAACAGTCACACCATCCACCAGTTAAATCATGTAAATGAACTGACACTGATGAAATTATTCTTCTCCATACCGAATGCTGACGAAACCCTGTGGTTTTCAGTCTTCAACACATACAGCTGATGGTAATCATTGTTCAACTGCCCGTGCTGAATGATACCACAATAAGCTCTTTGTTAAATATGCCTGAAACTTTAGAATCTGTCCAAGTTCTTCTTGTGGGAGTTGAGAAAAAGATATTTACTACATAACCACAATGCCAAGACAAACCTCCTCAATACAGCAACTACTATTTTAGAGGAATGAGAGATAGGAATTTCAGTGGGATTATAACTGTCCACACGAAACAAGGTTCACAATATATGGCCCTGTTATAGACTGGCAAACCAATTATCAGCTGTGGTATGGGTCAAGAAGCAGAATCAGGACAAATCAGCACTGTCAGAAATGGACACAGCTTCATTGAAATCAATGGAATTGAACAGCTTCTTCCAGTGATAAATAATACTCTGCAAGTTTCAATAACATTTAAAAAAGGGATTTAATAAGAAAAGCTTTTACTGCAGTGACGGATAATAACACCACATAAAACATGAGGGAAAATCTCATTTGTCACAAAGGGGGAAAATTATGGATGTAGATCTGAATTAGATTGTGAAATGAATGGTGTGTAGTTTGTACACAACAGACAACTTGGTTCCCAACTGAAGAAGGGTGGAAGAAAGATCTTGTGTTTTAGGCAAAGGGAATACTTTATATTAGCAGCTATTTGAGAAGGTATTCCATCTGGTTGGAATATTTGCATCTGCTGTGAATGAGCAGCCATTCAGCATTTGTGCTGCGTGCACTCCATGTTCAGTGCACTGAGACTTGCTGGCAGCCATCCCAGAACCTTTCATGGTTCATGGACATTTGCAGTAGTTTATTGGCCACTGTTTGCAAACCCCTGAGAAACAACATTCCTGAGTTCAAATGTTAACTTCTTGCTAGGCCATTATAAGTAGTGACAATTAAAAACTATTGTTAAGGACATGGTGAAACTTGCCTGATCTTGCGAACCTGATTGGCAATGGACAGCAGAAGCATTCCATGAAGACTTTTGGTCTCATCTTACTACTTCCATTCTAGAGAGCAGTGCAGCTATGCCAGCAAGTGCTTATTTATTTAACTTGTAAAGCTGTCATTGCAGACAGATGATATTGCAAGAATGTCCCACCTGATTGATTTCTTCTGATAGCCAAAGGCTTCTTGCATACACATGCCAAAAAGAAAATGAGCTCAGAGGCGTGTGTAGTCTTGCTAATTACCAGGATGTGCCTATCAACATGTGTTCCTACTTCCTAGGCTTATTTGTGAAAAAAATATTGCTTTTTAAAGATGACCCCTTTCTCTAGGTTCCATCGCCTAGACATTTGGATCTTCTGTGATGAGAAGCAGTGAACTTTTTCTTTCTCCTTTCTTTTTTCATTTGTACACAAGCCATTTCACAGGCAGATGTCTTTTTAAAATTATAAAGCCTTTTTCGATGTAAAACTTCAAAGTGAACAAAAGATAAATGCAAATAAGCACGTGGGAAAAGTTAAGTGATGTTTAATTGATGGTTGGAACTGTTTACAACAGTATCTCTGAGGAGCTCTTCTAATATCAGGCAGATACATTGATGTTTTAAAAAAATTAAATTGTAAAATGAACAGGTTTCCTTCAAACATGTCTGATTGCTCCTTATGACTCTCTAAAAGAATAGAAATCTATTTGCCTAGAAGTTTGAGATTACTTGTAGAGTATGGCTGTTTTCTTTTTTATATCTACTTGTGTTCTTGCTAAGAACAGTATTCTTTTTTATATCTACTTGTGTTCTTGCTAAGAACAGTATTAAATAACACAATCACCAGTGATATGTTTTTAGAGATGCTTTATACTTGTAATATTCAAATTACTATGACGCTACATGCAAAAGGAATTATTTTAAAGGATATACTTTATTTGGTATAAAAATATTTTTTTATTTGGTATAAAAAAAACCCCTGCTTTTTTCCTAAGAGTCTAGGATGAGCTTAAGGCTAAATGTTTATACTTTCAGAGTTTCTAAAATGCAGCAATGGCTAACAAACCTTTTTGAGTAACTGCTGCAAAGGTTATTTGAAACATCTACTTGTTATATTTTCATGTAGGAGGTGTACAGTGTAGTTTATAGCTTATATGAGGCTTCTCACTTAAGGATTTTGAAAATGCAAATGTTTATCTTCCCTTTTTTGTCTGTCCTTTTCTTCCAGTTGGGGTTTCACTGTGATTCTACGGTTGATTTCTACAGGAGTGGTTAACAGCAAACCTCACTGAACATATGTAGGAATAAATTTAAAACTTCATGTGGTTATTAGCGAGACAGATCTGATACCAATATCACACTTCAGTAGTCTAAATAGAAAGAAATGCATTTAACTCAATAGCGTTGCATCAGTGTTGCAGAGGTGTGAGATCAGGTTTTGTAGATGGAATGGAGTTATCATACATATAGATTTAATGAACAAACTCTTCATCTTTAAGGTTCTTACAGGAGGTATCCAGGGAGGGATCAATCTTATAACTGTATAAATACATCATGGGAGGGAGTAAAGAACATGAAGCCAGAGCCTTTGAAAGGACAAAAGGTATTAGACATAAATTGTAACACAGGAAATATAATTTAAATATTTTTTAAAAACCCTTTCTTTCTTTGTTTGTTTTGTTTTTTCTTCCAAAGGTGGTTAGACACAGGTTGCCCAGAGAGGTTGTGGAGTCTCCATCCTTGGAGATATTCAAAACTCAACTGGACATGGTCCCAAGCAACCTGCTGTTGGTGGCCCTTGAGCAGGGAGGTTGGACAATGTCCTGATGCACCTTCCCACTTCATCTGTTCTGTGACTCAGCTATGCTAAAATACTGTACTACTTATTTTCTTTGAACCTAATCCTTATCTTTGTGGATTATTGATTGTCAAATTAAGAAAACACACCATTTAAATGTCATTTATCACATAACCCTGGTATCAGAATTGGTATTCAGCAACACCACCTCTTAAGCTCAATTTTGTGGCACAATTTGGTATGAGCAGAGAGTTGGATAGAAGCAAAATCATTAGTGATTCATTTACAACATTTATATGACATATTCTGAAAATGTCGTGAAAGATAGCGGAGATTACATCAAATTGTTCTTGTCTGCCTCATGGCTATTTTAACTAAGGATAAAGAATAAAACCCAAGCTGGAAGCAGAAACAGATAGATATGTGAAATAAATGATTATATAATCTATTGCACTCTTTGCTGCAAGGTTATCCCAGGGCCTATAAACATTCCTCAGAGATTCAGTGTCTGTGTTTAAAAAGCCACCAAGCATTTCTAATTTAAGGACTTGTTAAAGCTATTCCCTATTCCTAACATCATCTAAGAACAAGACTTTAATCTTATGTTTATGACCAAATAAATATTCTTAACTGAAATGTTTTAAGGATTTGATTGTCGTGAGGTACTTTTGTCCAGAGGGCTGATAGCTGTCAGGGAATTTGGCCTTTAGTTTGAAGACAACAGAAAAACTGTCACAAAACTTTTTTTTTTGTTTATTCCAGTAACAAAAACAGCAACAAAAATCATATTAAAATAAATCAAGTGTTAAAATACTAGCTGGAAAACTCTTTATGTCTTTTACAGTGTTTCATTATGCAAGAAGCTGAATTACATCTATACTAAATGGAGAAACCTTTATGCATCTGAATTTTCTGAGCACTACCAGATCAGATTGATACCTGTAGCCTACATGTTCAGCATCAATAAAGCAGCAAATGCTGTTTTAGTTACATGTGGTCATTTAAACATATGGGGTACTAGGCCAAATATGATCAGAGAATCAAATGAAATCTGGAGAGCAGAACCAGTACAGGATCCAGGTTCCAAATCAGCTTCCACCGAAATCAAACCAGACCCTTTATTTCTTTTGTATACATGCCTGTCAGTGCCAAATCCAGCCTGAGGATAGAGACACAGAAACTCACGTTTCACAGACCCCTACATGAGATCAAACTGAGCTCAGAAGTGATAACAGTGGCAGTTAGGTGACGTTTTTCACAAAACGTGCTGTCGTGGTTGCCTGTAATTTCTTATGTGCCAAAATGGAAGAAAGTAAAAGGGTAAAATTTTTATTGTTGACTCCTTTGAAGTGCTGAGCCCAAAAACAGAGACAACCAACATGTCTTGGAAGCTGCAGGCCAAGGTGGCCTAATGTGTACTAATACCCTGTATATGCCTGAGGTCATCCTCGTGCGCTAAGGTCAGCAGGCGTGGGACAGCCCACATCCCTAACACTAACCTCTTACACTCCAAGACAAGGTGGCCACAGGGAATGGCAGCTGGTCTCTGCCAGCTCCTGGTTCATGCCCAGCAATGATCTAGGTGGATGACACTTGGCCTGGGCTAAAACTAAGCAGAGACCAGGTCGACAGTTTAGCAATATGATGACTAGATTTCAGGTCCTGGGAGCACTCTTCAACAGTGTTTTTCCTAATACAAATGCAGACTCTATATCCCTTTTAAGATTGAAGACCCATCATTTGATAGCAAGTAAGTTACAAACATAGAATTAAAATCCTTGCTCCCTGCTTAGCACTGACTTAACACAGGAGGGATGGGATTTGAGATGAAAAAACAAATAGTAGATTGCACAGAAACAGAACTATGATGTGGGCATTATAATTTTTAAATTATAAAGAAGAATGCATATGAATACATAACTTGGAAATGAAAGACAATATTATGAAGAGAACTAAAATAAATATTTGACTCTAGATCCTGTATGAAAACTACAGCAATTGTCATCTTGAAGAACCCTAACAGAACTCCTGGATCTGTACTTGCACATAAAGGGCAATTTCATCAGGCCCTTCAGTGTATCAGGCTCCAGAGCACAACTGTCTCGTCTAAATAGTATTTCTTTATTGTTAAGGTTTGTACTGTTAGCTTATCATCCCTTTGCTTTACCATTTGGTGGATGATTTGAAGTAACAGAAGGAAACAAGAAACACAACCCAGAAATGTGTGCTTTGCTCAATTACAGACAAAGATGTTAAACCATAATAATGTTCCCTGCCAACATAATGAAAAACAGTGAGATGTTCACATCCTAAAAAAACAGCTGCATATACAGGTGTCTGCACCAGATGCTTCCTTAAGCACAATGTGATAAAAGTGATTATTCCTCACTCAACAGAGAACAATCCCTAAGCAGGGTATTTAAAGGATTATAGTGTAGGTAATTAGGAGCCCCACACCTTAAACACAGAGCAACGTTTAAGAGGGTGAAGCTGAGAACAACCTGTCCTTTACACATGGGTCTATGTTTTTATTTGTGAATTCATCATAACAATGGGCAGTTTTCTGTCTGATTTCTCAGGTGAGATCCTACTCAGTCAGAAAATGATTAAGGATTAAATGACATATCACTGGTTTTAATAGGTGATGCCTTGCAGTGTGACTCCAACAGGAACACAGGCATCAGAATCTAATACCTGACCAATTCACATTTCTATGAGGAGTGAAGAAATATCCAGGTGTTGCCCCAAAGTATGGCTATAATGACTTTTCCTACCTTTGGACTTCCTGTCATGGTAGCTCCTGCCTCGATAATGGTGGCCACTGTCTGTGTACAAATTCTCCAGATCTTCTTGCCAGGAGTCCGGGTTAAAATGTTTGAGTAGATCCTCCACAGTGTCAAACGCTGCGATGGTCTGATCCAGTGCTTCAGCCGTGAGCGTAGGGTCAGTCACTGATGGAGAGGGATAGGATACCCCCTAAGAGTGACATACATCTCAGTGTACTTGGAATAAATTATGGCACCACTTAAAACAACTGCAAACAGTTACCCAGAAACTTGTTTAATTATTGATTGAAACAGCTACTTTGGGCCATCTTTTGAAGTCCTTAGCTGGGTCAGGCTTTGTTATGCCTGTGTTTTCTTTTGCAAGGAGAAGAGACAGTAAGGAACTACCAAGCAAATCCTGGAGAAGATGCAGGGAGTGGAAGCACCACCACTGCTGCAATGGTTTACACATATACGAAGGTATAACGGAAATGTCTTTTGAAACCACTGTGATGGCCACAACCAAAGAATAGAGGTGCCTTGTAGTGCTGGGGTGGTGCCTTCACAGCTCCACCAGCTCTGTTGGTAAATCCGTAATAGGCAGATCAGAAACCAGAGCAAAGAAAGACAAAAGCAATGAGTCCACTAGTCTGTCTCTCTTTCCCTGGTCAATGTGGACAACAAATTTGTCTTGGTTAATGACTTGAAGAGATAGCCCTTTATTCCCAAGAATTAAACTTATTATGAAACACTGATGAATGCCAATTCTCCCACCTTTTACATAAAATACAAGTCACTAAGCAAACATGGAAAAACATGGTATTTGGATCTCAGCAATGAAACAATGAATATCAGGATTACCAACATAGTGATATCCTCACAATCATATCATAATACCAAATGGAATATTATTTCCCACCAGGAAGGGCTAAGTACCATTCTCTGAATGTATCTGGTTCCCTCTGAACTTGTGGCACAACTTGACTTTGACAGAAAGATTGCAGCAATTTCATTTTTAGTGGAGAGGACTTTAAATAATAGATTCAAGCACTCAATAATCGTTATTTAGAATCACAATATTCAATAGCCTAATATAACTTTTTTCCCTTGTCCAAGCACAAAGCCTAATAACGTGTAAAATATGTACAAGAAAAACTATTAATGCAAATCTGTTACTTTCTGAAGGACCACAATCAAAATACCTATTTTTGTCCAAAAAAAAGAGCATAATATAGCACAAGAGTTGTTTGGATTTTGGTCTTGTCATTGGGGGAAAAAACACAGAAACCCTCTTCTCTTATGAAAACCCAGCTCTGAACTAATGTAGCAGAAACATGCCATTTAAAATTAATGGTTCCCCAAAATAATTTTTTGTCTCATCTCCCAAATAAATGCGTATGTTAAACTATTAATTTTTGTGATTACCTTCACTCAGCTGGGTGGTAATGGAAAGGTCAACTCATTTGAATGAAGCTACTCACTTGTTCACAGAATTGTGTTCTTCAATGTTTACTAAAATAGTTTTAAAGTACATATGTCTTAAAATAAAACATTTGTCTTTAACACTAAGTTATATCACAACAGTAACAGTCCTTGATATTTTGCTGCATATATTTGCTGAAAGCACAGACAGGCCAAATTATTAAAAACAAGAAAGAGGAGAATAGAAAACATTGCGATAGCACGGTCAAGAAAGCATAGCTGTGCTTTACTGCTTATCACCAACAGCACAAGAAGTTTCAGAGGGCCCACTTGTGACTGCAGTGCCTCTACAGTGCAGTGCTAAATAAGACACAGTGCAGATGGCTGTAAAAATTCATGACCCACTAAAAGGGAAGGCATTCTTGAAAGCATCTCTCCTGACTCCTAAGTGGCTTGGAATAGAGACCATCAGAGACAGGAGCCCCAGGAGTTGAAAAGCTCACACCGGCAATGTGAACACAGCACTGCTATCTAAAACAATGCTGCAGGAGAGAGTGTGCTGTGGGCAGGTGCCATGCAGTGTGCTAATGAAGTCTTTGAGGTTACAAAGGAAAAATGCAACCAAATGCAGCTTGCTTACTGATCGGAGCTCAGTGCAGCTCATGGTTTGTCTGTGACTACAGCCCAACAGGGAAACATCAGTCCCTGATTGCCTTTCAGAACTGAGGGAGTTGCAGCAAGGATGCTGAAGGTAGAGCAGCATAAAAAGCAGGCCACAGATGTGTGGCTTAGATGGTGCAAGAGTTTTTTCCAGGTGTTCAACTGTGCCTTTCGTTACAGGGCTGCAGGTCAGGCTGTGAATTTGCAGGGTATTTCAAACTCATACAGGCAGCAGGGATTCTTCATTTTCTTTTCATATAAAAGCTCTTACTCAAGAGATTTGTGCAACCTTGTTCACACACAGAAGGAAGCTTAACTTTTTCTCAGTGACAGCCAAGCCAAGAGGAATTATTTCAACAGCTCAGATAACCTACTGGCAGCGACATCATGTGACAGGCCCAAAAGCAACTTCAAAGCTGCCAACCCAACTGTCTCTCTTTTGTCCTGCCAAGAATGAGGCACTAGCTTTAGAAGAGCTTGTGCTCATCATAGTCTGGCTTCTGAGATCACACCCAAAGAGAGGGCAAGAGGAAGCGTGAAATGCAAGAAGCAATGAAGAGCAAATTATGTACCTCTTCTATGTTTCTTAAAAGCACTGCATGCATTTTTAATTTTGTAGGACACAAAGGTATTTTTTTTTTTTGTCCGTGCTCTTACCCTTAATTTCTGTTTCCCCATTCTTTTCTATTTGTTATCTGTATTGTGAAGCTGACAGGCAGTTCAATGTGCATCACAGTTGCTTGTTGGTCATAACTTTACAAATAATGAAAACTAACATAATAAGGAGTGAGTTTTGTTTCCTTTTTTTTCTGGGTTTGCCATGCTGGATTAAGGGCACAAATATTGGTTTTAGCATTCTGAGAAACAAAACCCCAAGAATACAGTTCTGTGATATGACCTCAGGCAACGAAGAATTAATTTGCTCATCCTCAAATTTTCATTTGGAGAGTTGTAATGTTCTGCATCCTACAATGAGTCTTTGGATTGCTTGTGGTTTGAGGGGCAAAATTTAGATCTGCTGTGCTAAGTGGGTATCAGAACAGTTTGTCATCTTGTCAGCAACTGACAGGTCTGAGTTTGTCCTTCTTCCCCTCAGGACCACAGCAGAGTACCTGAACCTTTCTCTCCTGAGGAATTCGGATGTCCTCAGACTTTTTCCCTGGTGCCTTGGGAAAGATTACTCTCTACCGTATCTTCCCTGAGGACAAGAAAGGTCTAGTGGGTGCAACACAAGCCCAATGGAAGAAGGTATGCTTTATTAAATAGGGGATGGCATGGGAAAATCAAAGGAACTGGAGTTGTGCTTCTGTTTTAGCCGTAGGTTTCTGTGTGACCTTGGGCATCAGCGTGTTACCTGCAATATTGGTACTGAACTTCCCTACCTGTAACACATTAACAACAACTTTTCAAAAACAAACAGATGTGAATGATAAATATTTTTTTAATATGAAAAGAATACTAGATTATTGTTTGGCTTATTGTGTGCTTTATGTTGTTAAGGAGGATAACTAACAGGGCGTTTACCACATAATTGATCTCATTTTCATAGTTACCTGATGAGGGAGCCCTAGGTCTACATTTTCAGACATCAGTCTACCATACTGTTAAATAAAATACTCTATCACATAAATTTTTTTCCCAACCCCATATCAGAATGAAAAATAAGTTTGTGTCTTTCAGTAAAACAGCGTTTTGGCATCTCCTGCTTGGCACATCCAGTAGATCTTAGCTCTGCTAACATTATTTCTCAGGATTTTCAGCACAATTAGTTCAAGGCTATCAATGCATCATATCATGAGGGACAAATGCCGCTTGCAAATGCAAGCGTAAACCCAAATGAGACTAGCTTAACCTCTTCTAATTTTGGCAATACGGAATTTTCTCTCTACTCTCTGCCTGCCTTGGATACTAATTAGTAGATTTTACCCATGTTTTATTTACTGTTCCTCCATCAGCAACATCGGGCAGCTGCTGTAACAAAGGTGCCATCATTAAACCTTCTTCCATGAGTGCTCCAAACATCAGCCTCAAGTAATCAGTTTCAAATCTGCTTTGAGTGCTTGTCCTCGTCTCATGTGTTTTAAGAGTTTACAAGAGCTGTGACATGGTGCTGACCAGTCAGCAGACCACACAGAAGAGGACTGCCCATATTATGAGTTCTGATGGTACACTGCCATTCCCCAGCATTTAACTTTACTTGGGAAATGAAAGAGGGGACAGATTTTTGGCCATTGACACAAATCAAATGTAAGGATGAGGAAAAAAAAATTATACCGGATTACTTGTTTTCCTTCTTTCTTTTTTTTTTTTTTTCCCCCCCCCAAGTCACATTTCACTGCTGGATACAGAAACTTCAGTTACAAAATTTTATCACAACCATTTGAAAATAAAAATCTCAGTATTAACAGTGAAAAGCTAGATACATTTTCTTGCCAGCCTGTTTTAAGTATAGTCTTCTATTTAGGTCAAGACATTTTACAATTGACAATTGTAAGGAGTTTATGTCTTTTATTTTCATTTTGGCAGGATGAGTTTGAAAGCAAGAAATGTTTCTCAATGGCTGTCTCATGTGGTTACAAAAGCTGATGGCATATCCTGAATCTTTTCTCCTTAAAAACACACTGGCTGACTCCAGTATAAGTCGGATAAACGTTTATTTTGTCCTCTGCCATAGGTGACTACATGCTTTCTCTGTGCAGGCACCATTTTAGAGAGTTGGATTCAAGCCATCCTATCAATCCATCCATAGGCAAAATTGTAACAAATTACTTACTGAGACAGAGCTTGTGACTGACTCCCAGTTGGTTTCTGAGGCTGCATGCTGGAAATCATCCTAAGAGGAAAAACCCACAGGAAAAATCACCATTAAGGCAATGTCCTAAATTAACTGCAGAACCTAAAAAATGTCTCAGCATTCAACATCTGTCACCTTTTTCAACCCTCTTTAATGCAAGAGGCCCTTGCCATGGGTCATTCCTAAATAACACTACTTGCATTCAGGTTTTTTTGTTTATAAACTAGCTCCTCCTGAGCTTGCTGGGGCAAGGATAAGTATTATTATTATTAGTAATATGATATATGCTGCTTTGCACAGCAGGACCTAATCTGGCCAAGTCCACTACCTTTATCTTCCAAGATAAATATTAAAAACCGCCTCTGTATGTCTACAATTAGAGTATTAATGCTGTTCCCCAAACTGATCTGTTCTGGAAAGAATGTGGACATGCTAATACCCTGGTACTTCTTAGCCAAGGTGAAAAGCAGGGTAATCTAAGCCATTTGAAATGTAGTCCTAACAGACCTGTACCTATTGGTGAGAGTCCAGAGGAGAGCCATGAAATTGGTCAGAGGGCTGGAGCACCTCCCCTGTGAGGACAGGCTGAGAGAATTGGGGTTTTGTTCAGCCTGGAGAAGAAAAGGCTCCAAGGGGACATTATAGCAGCCTTCCAGTACCTGAAGGGGGCCTACAGGAGAGATGAGGAGGCACTCTTTATCAGGGAGTGTAGTGAGAGGACAAGGAGTAATGGGTATAAGTTGAAAGAGGGTAGATTTAGACTAGACATTAGGAAGAAATTTTTCACTGTGAGGGTGGTGAGACACTGGCACAGGTTGCCCAGGGAAGTCGTGGATGCCCCATCCCTGGAGGTGTTCAAGGCCAGGCTGGATGAGGCTTTGAGCAACCTGGTCTAGTGGAGGGTGTCCCTGCCCATGGCAGGGGGGTTGGAACTCAATGATCTTTAAGGCCCTTTCCAACCCAAACCATTCTATGACTCTGATTCTATGGCTTTACGGCTTTTGGTGCTTGTGCTGAACAGGACTTGCTCATCTGTGCAGAGCACTGAATGGCACTATGTCCTTTACATCAAAAACACAGCCACAGTACATTCACATAATAAGTGTCATCGCACAAAAGCCCTGGGTATTTATGAGTAATTTGAGCACAGGGACGGGATTGATCTCATCTACCTTTGGACATCTACTCAGCAAACATCTAAGCTAGTCACTCTTGTTTCCATTTACAGTCAACTAAAACTAGCATTTTTAGGGTGCAAATCACCTGATCTATTTTAGAAGCTTAATTTGGCATGACACTGCATCCTAATTTTTTTTTTCTCTTTGTTGTCTATAAAGGGAGCCTGAGAGGTCTAGCTTAGATACAGATGTCAAATTTGTAGATATAGACATGTGGTCACTTGAATCCCAAACTACTTGTCTGACCAGTGATGGGCAATCATTACTTAAATAATGAAGGAGCCATCTATTTAATCTTTTGGCAGATTTACTGATTTCCAACTGGAATAATCAAACCATGAAAAGTCGAAAATAAGGCAGCATTACAGAATGGTTATTAAACACACCTGCAGTGAATAACTAATGATCGGCATGAATAAGCAGATAAGGAAAGGGAAACGAAGTGACAGCATACCAAGATTTTAATTTCTAACAGAATTTACAATGAAAGGATTTAAAGAACATGGATCAATGCCTGGGTTCACCATTTTACACTGACTCAGTAACTATTACACATTTTCTAAGTTGGCAACTGAAAGAGAAAATGAAAGTGTAGGTGCACGGTTGATGCTCTCTAGAACCAATGCAGCATTGGACCATACATATAAGCATATATTAAATTATTTATTAGGAATGGAAAAGAGAAAATTGATTCCATAATCTGTTATTTCATCAATAAAATTCTCCTTTAGTCAAGAAGGAACAGAGCTACTTTCAGATCAAGACTCAATATACATGGTAGTTTAATGTGTTTCATCTGCTATAGAAAAATATTCAAATGTCCCAAAAGTCACAAGATTGTTTATTTAGTATTGTTACTGTTTCTTCTCCCTTACAATGTTAATTTCTCTTGAACTTGAGGCAGCATAACTGTAGTAATTTCTTCAGTACTTAAGATTAGTAGAAGTTAAGAATCCCCATCACACTATAGTGTCACTAGGTGACCTCTGAAACTGCAGGGTTATTAAACATTAATAATTAAAGTGGTGAAATTTTTAATGCAGATTTTTTTTATGAAGAGTAAACAGCTCTGCAAGTGCTATGATCAGGTCATAAATATGCAAATACTATGATCAGGTCATAAATAATTGAGGAGCAGTGAGCTACCTTGGCCACATTCTCCACGCATTTGGTTGCCCAGTTCTTGACAAGCCACGATTTAAAGTACATAAAAATGTATTTGAAAAGCTCATAGATCCTCTGGTAATGGTTGCCAGTTGCAAAACTTGGAAATAATTTCCCCTCTGTCATTAGCCTCCATTTAGCACTTCCAGAAAAAAAGTGGCATTCGGTTCTGAGGCATTATTTTAAAACAGGAACAATGTGCCTCATTGAACGTCTGGAGAAGACCATTGTCAAGGAATAATTTTGTTTTTGAAGTGATGGTTCCCTTGTGTTATCTAATTGTAGACATCAAAACTGCTTCTTTAGTCTATGATTCTTTGAGATGGCTGATGCCAGGGAACCCCTCCAAAACTCTGAGATAGACATGTGTACCACCTGCTTCTTGGATCTCAAACCTGATGACTGCACATTTTGACTCTGTGATTATATTTCATCTGCATAAACTATTCACAACTATATGGCTTTGTTCCACCATCACTCAAGGCAGCTGCAGTCATTCTTGGCTTCTAGGAGCTTTCAACCTCTACAGTTTGAAGATTATTATTATCTATGGCTTCTGCTTGCAGCTATTTCAAGTAATATCAAAATGGTTCTCGTCATCACAAAATCCTCTCCTCCTTTCTCACCATTGCCTCTAGCAGAACCTGAAGGACAAATCTATTTTCAGTGCTATCTATTCAATTCATACTATCTTGTTTATGTGACTGCATATGATTACTTGGCTACTGTTTTCTTCATTACTTGAAATTACATTAAAACTTTTAGTTAAAACATAAAAAAGATTAGATTTTTTTACCTGAATACCGGAAAAACAGGGTAGTAACAATTTTGCTACATTACCCTGACAACAGTGCTTTCAGTTTTGCATGTGTGTCATGGTAACATAACAACACTACATGAGACTTCAGCAAAACATTGCATTAACCGTTCTACAAGCAGCAAGAATTCAGGCAAAGCAATAGGGCTACCAACCACCTTCTGATAGCAGCTACTTTTCCTGAAGAAAAATAACTTTCATACCTCAACTTCCAAAATTACACCTCAGCAAGACAAATCCTGAGTCAGTCCTCAGAGTTAAATATGTATGGACATTGATATATTGCTCCTCGCTATGTTTCAGACAAAGATAAACTACTCTCTTCTTCGCAGACTGACTTTGTCTATAACCTGTCTTCCACGACTGATCTCCAGTAAGTGACAAGGAGTCATGGGGAATACTCTCTGTTTCACCTAGGTCTTTTACAAAATCACAGCTATCGAGGACATGTGAGACTGCAAAGCCAGACAGCACCGGTTGCTGAGGAAGATGTTTTGCAGTCTGGGGCAAGTAAACATGAGGAAGAGGTAGAAAGAAAGAAACTAAGGAAAAATGAACATAGAGCAGATGAACATGTTGCGCTCTGTGGTCACCTCATGTGTGGCATTTAGATGCCATAGCTACAAACTATACAACAGAAAAGCAGCTTCTAGAAGTTTTCAGAGGAACAGGGATAAGGGATGTATTGAGGCACAAAGGAGATCCTGCAAAACTGAATCAGAGGCAAAATGGGACATGTTCAAAAAGGTCTAGTGCAGAAACGGAAAGTCAGAATCTCTCACTGGAACACTCAAATTAGGGAATAGGACAGTGGAAGGTCTGTAAGAAAAACCTAGAAATTATAGCCTGAAGAAAAAGAGATTAAATTATCCTAACATAAAAGAACCTCAATGATAGCTATTTCTGAACAGTAGTCAACATGCATTTACTGGATTCAGAGCTGTTTGCAGACAGGTGACTGATAAGCAGATAAACTTGTAGTTAGTAAAAATAAATTATAATAATCTGCAAATAAGGTCTTTCATTTTTTTTCCGTCTAATAAGCAACAGTACCAATGTTCTCTCTGAATGCTGAATTTACATACATTACATTTTATGTACAAAGCAATGGGTATTTCAAGCAAACTCAGAACACACTGGGTAACAGCAACAGTGTGAGGTAAGTAAGAGGCAAAATAAAAGTCACAGTTCCATTCATAAAAATGCTGTGATAAATACTCAAGGTTGTACACTTCCACTGATTAATTATAATTTCTCATGTGGCATTTTAGTACAATCCAATTTCTACTCTTAAAGATAAATAACCACAGAGATGTACATTTTGAAATATCTTTTTCTTTTACCATACTTTCAATTCATCACATTGATAGGTTTAATTTTCATATCAGAATGATATTTATAACCATGTGACCTACGGATGCTGAAAGATACCTATTTTTTTACAGTAGGCTACTCACTAGGAAGTCAGAGGCTGCATTTCTCTTACTTATGGTAATAGCCACACCACTGCTCTGTTCATTTCTGGTGATCAGGCTTTAAAATAAAAGATGGTGAATTTGCAAACCACGCAACAATGATTATTTGTTATCCAGAAATCATACCTTGCAACCAAACACTAAATGGAGGCCAGTGTCTTTCAAGAAAGTTAGAAGTAACTTAACCTCGTCTCTCCAGGTAACAACCTGTAGTTAGCTACAAGAGGCTGTTACCAATGTTAACAAGCTCTTTTATCTAGCAGTGCAAACATTTAACAAAATCAGGTGGCTGTAATCTGAAGGCAGTAATATTCAAATTGGAAGGATGAGCATATTTTACCACTAATGACAACTATTACTGGAACAGATAATCAACGAACAAATAACTTTAACTGTATTGAATTTTTCTTTCTATTTTCTGGTGTAGACCCATAAAGGCAGGCCATCCATGCCACCACTATTTTAAAGTCAGTAACAAAAGGTCAGACAGCCACCAATGAGTGTCTGATCCCAAATGTGATAGTATGATTCTTGCCCTTTAAAAAAAGACATAAATTGAGTTTCTGAAGCCCAGTTGCCACTACATATCAGTAGCTACAACCTTATCAGTTATGACTAAGTTAATACTAGTTCAAAATGACATATAAAATCACTCTTGATTTGTTCTGACACATTTAATAGCTATAACTGAGTGGGATGCATACGATACTTAAAAATTCAAAAGTTTAAGGCTGTAATAATGATTTAGGTTAACTGCAGTCTGACACATTTATTTATGAAAAGTCAAAGTAAAACTGAAGCAGAAAAAGATATTTAATAACAGTTTTGTTTGGTCAATACTCCTCTTCATCTTTTACCTGGTTCTGGAATTAGGCATTGCTGGGTGCATATTATAATAGTGGCCAAGACACTGTCATTTAAATGATCTCTCTAAAAGGTCAGATAATACTTGCCCAAACAAGATGATAGATATGCCTTTGAAAAATCAGATGTCATCTAACACTAAAATGCCTGTGAGCACCCTGTTTAATGCACATACCCACAAGACAGTGCACAGGACTTCACTGCTGTGCTGTGCAAATCGTGCTTTACCTTTAATTTTTCTGTTTATCACAGTGGCCTGTCCTTCTTTCTCCATGTATAAGGGTTTTGTTTGCTAATAACTACTCTGGTGTATACTCCACTTAAGCCATTGTACACAAAATATAAATCAACTAACATTAATTGTAAACACTCTGCAATCCCTCCTTTGCCATTTTTACCTGAATAGCAAATTTTACCTCTGCATTTAAACACTGGGACACAAAACTTGAAAGACTCTTCCAGGTTATCACTTCCAAACCCTGATTGTTCCAGGCAACTCCACCATCATAAACAACTCACTGTCCATTTTAAATCTAGTTAGGTTTTCTTTGCTCTTTCCAATCCCTCAGACTGGCTGGCCATTTCCAAGCTAAATTTATCTTTACTGTACTTATGTAAGTTCCAGCTTTGTCCTTTTCTTCCTCTCTTGAGTTTGCCTCCTGCAGTAGTTCTGAAGAGATGTTATAACTCCTCTCAGCATCCATTTTATTACACTAAGCAAGCCATGTTGTCTTGGTCCTCATTAAGAAAAGTCCTATTTTCCCCCAACTGTGCTGTAGCTGTTCCCTGAATGCAGTGCAAGAAAGATGTGGTTGCTCCACACTATGGGGACCAAAGCTGCACAAAGTATTCCAGAAAAGATTCAACCACCGCCTCATTGGTCGTATGCCTAGTACACCTAGAAACCTTCTTCTCCCCTCTTTGCTAACCAGTCAGATGCCATTTAACAGCAAATGTTTTTATTAATCTCTACATGAGTGACCTCTTTGCTCTTTTTGGGCTGTTGCACTTCACTGCAAATCAATTCTCCGGTGCTCAAGGTCACCCAGTTCTCTGTGATATTCTGATTTTCCCATTTATCAACAATGCACTTCAGCTCTGTGTGGGCTGCAAAAACCACTAAAATGTTCCTCTGACAGGTTGTGCTCCGGTCCCTAAAAAAACCTGATCATAAGACCAAGCCTTTAGAAACTCCCATTAGCAAGCTCTCCCTGACTGGACACTCCCTTTTGCATTACAGCACACTGTCTCCCCTTTTCCTGCCTCATGGCTCTTCTATTAATTGCCATCTCCTCCAGTGTGATTGTTTCCTGTGTGGTTAGATGCTCCTCTGAAGTCCAATTAGATTTGCTGTACAGCTTTTCCTTCCTCTCCAGACTCTCCTCCTGTCTTACATGAGCTCCTTTGATAAAGAGACATGGAATTTTTTTTCTAGTTTCCAGTATCTTTAACCACCTTCTCTGCTGACAAGTGCTCCATACATTTTCTAGGTCAGACTAATGAGCGTGCAGTTGCCCTGGCTGCTCTCCTGTCATTGATGTTACAGACTGCCGCTGCATTTGCCGTTTCCGTGTGGGCCCTGGCTCACCTCGTCTCACTCCAGGGATGCAAACCAGGTGCGTTAAGCTCAGATGGTGGCTGCTCCCTGCTACTTTTATATTACTATTATAAAGAAAGGGAGACTTGCTTTAGCAGTGACTTTTCATGCCTTATGGTCTGCAGTGCCCACCTCTTGGCAGTGACAACGGAGGGTGCTGAAGGCAATCGGGCTCATTCTTCACCTCTGTTCAGTGTCTAAGCACGCCTGTGCCGCTGTACCAGTTTGCAGAGCTCGCTGGTCCCCCTGTGATCCCCATGCTGTCTCTGCCAGGGTGGTGGGTTGTGGACATCAAGAGGGGACCTGGTCAGTGCAATGCTGCACATCAAAATGGTGGAAAAGAGCTTGGGAGGAGTGACCCCAGAGAGCCAGAAACTCGCTCCCAGTTCCAAGTCCAGTGCCCTTGAGAGGACCTCGGTGAACTTCTGCCATGCTGACTGACAGGTTTTTGGATGCAGCCTCCCTGGTAACAGGCAAATCTGTCCGGAGCAAAACTGAAAAAAGCTGGCACTTCACTTGCCCGGCAGTGTCCAGGTGGGCAAAAAAGTCTTTCAGAGCTAACAGAAGGCAGTGACAGCTGGTTATTTCGGGTCCTCCCTCTTGGCATGACTCAAACCAAATGGGAATGCACTGAGTGGCCCTAGTACTAGGGTTAAAGGGAAAAACATTAATGAAAGAAAACCTGCTAGGAGCTAGGAGGATCTGCTAAGTGCTCTGACATGCACACTCACATTTTCAAATGTGATTTGCAAGAAACACAGGAAGAATAATAATAATAATTAAAAAAAACTCTAACAGAGATAAGCAAATTTAATTCCAAAGCTGAGGACATAATGTAAAAAAGGTACCCGTAAGGGACATTAGCTGTCCTAGCAACAATCCCAGCCTATCGATTTTTTGTGAAGGATCCATTTGTTTTTGAGCTCTCTCCCAGAGGATCCTGTTCAATTCTGCAGTAAGCATGCAGCAGGAGCATGTGTTATGTTTCACAGATAATGCAAAGCAAAACAATTTGTTCACCCTCCTTTGACTGGAAGGCATTTTATTTTCTAGGACAACAAAAAAGGACTGCTATACAAATTTTCTAAGATTATAACAATAATAATAAAAATAGCAAGAATACATAATTTCTGAAGAATACAAAAACTAGTTTATCTTAGCATTTCCAGGTTTTTGATGGGATCTAAAGCAGTTGACTTGTTCCCAACAGCAAGGGATACTGCTTATTGGGATACTGCTTATTTGGATTTTTTTTTAACTTGAATTTTATCAAACAGCTAGAGCAAGGAAAATAAAACTATTCAGGCTGGACTTCGAGCCCCAGACCTATTCCTGAAAATTGTTATTGCAGCTAAAGCTAAAGACGAGTACCTTAGGAAAGGTCATGCTTCTCATGCCTGTTATGTGTTATTCTTACAAACATCAATTGTAAGTAACACGATGAATGAGGATCAGATAAAAAGAAAACACGTTATATTTGCCACATTTTTTTTAAACAATCTCACTAAACCATGTTATCAGTTTTGGTATCAGCTTACCAAAAGCCAGTCTGGGAAATCCTTCTAAACACCAAACTGAGACCATGATCTCAGGACAAGGAAAGTGTGTACTGGGTTAGAATTAGTGTGTGACACATTTTATTTAAATTCTGATTAAATACAAGCATAATCAAATAGACTAAGGATGGCTGTAGAATTACAATAGACATATTTTTCAAGCCATGAAAATCACGAGGAACAGTTTATTTCAGTTTTATACTAATGATCTAGAAAATTTAAGAGAAGTTGAAGCTGAAAAAATATAAATTAGAAGTTGGAAAAAAGAAAGTTGTAAACACCATCTAGTACAAAGATATACACTGGAACTACCAGAGGTCAGAAGCAGAGGCAGGGAATAAAAATAAGCTTTCATTTAGAAGAATGTAAATGGAGAAAAATGTACAAGCCATAAAGCCTATTTGATGGTACAAGTGGACTCAGAAAGGAACTCGTTCCAAGACCTTGGGCAGAAAAAAGAAGAAAAAAATGAAACCAACTAATCTGCGATGTGACATGGTGGCATGGCACACAGGGTGACTTCTGGCTGCACACACAGAGATCTCCCACAGGCCATGGGGAGATGCTCTCCCCATAGCAAAGGATACCACACCACCACAAGTCACCACCTCCCAGGGGACCATGAGCAGAAGTGAGGCCTCTCCTCACTGGATGGGGGTTTGTGAACATCTGCATGTCTTCACCACCTTTGCACAGGTGCATGACCAGGTTGTGCTCAGAAGAAAGCACCACAGACCTTGAGGATGCAAGCAGCTTCTTTGGAAACCAAAAATAGGTCATCTCCAGACAACAGGCACAGCCAGTTAGTGTTAACCTATCCAGGTGTGATATCAGTATCAATACAAATCGCAGGAGGTAGCTTCATTCCCCATCTATGAAGACCCCAAGGTGTCACCAAATCCACGCCATCCAGGCCTCACAGTGCTGGGCTGAGCAGTTCGGGTTTTTAGGCTGCCCACCTCCACCAGCAATGCAAGCTCATGCGGAGAAAACATGGGGAGAACACGCTTATACCTCCGGCAGAAAGACTTTGGTCTGTGTTTCAAAAATTCTCGAGTCTTTCCTGAACACCAGACAACATTTCTAATGCTGTTTGTTGAGGTTTAGCTGCCGGTTTTAATACAGCTCTCCTGGCCATCCTGTTCGTCTTTGTTCAGGATGACATACCCTTCTGCACAGCCACTGCACTACTGGAAGACCAGCAGCGTGCAAGCCTCCAGATTTCAGCTGCTGGCATTATGTTTTCTCTGCTTTTATTCTATTTCTTAATGCACCTGGAAAATGTACCCAAAGCAGCACTGAACTAGCAATGCCAGCACACAAAGTTGCTGCTAAAGTGGGAAAGCAGAGTGTTTACTTTCACATATTTGTGATGGAGATAAATTACATTTAAAGGAAGCAGAGTGTCCTATTTCCTGCTGGCTTATATTATCTGACTTGACTGCTTTTTTTTCTTTTTTGTCTTCCCCTTCACAGCTTAATGATGCCTTTTTTTTTTTTTTTTACAAACTCATGTGCATGCAGAAAAAGAGTTGAAGGCCTGAATAAGAATATGACTGAAATACATAACTCTGCTAACCATGAGCATAAGATAGGCACAGATGACCTCGTGTTCATCATTCCTGTCTAGCGGACAAGCAGCTCAGAGCTCATACGGACATCTAGTACAATGCACATTTTGCAATGAGGATCGTATTTCCAGTCAGGTGCAAACGTTTCACCTCACCTGTAAAACCAGCAATTGTTTTCTGTTTGGTTTATTTACCCATACCTCCAAAGCATTCCCAATTTCTGTTTACTTCTAGAAAAAGCAAAGTTTTCAGCAGCCTGTTTCCATCACTATCAGCCTCTTCAGCATGCTACACAAACCATACAGAGCAGGCAGACTACCTGGCCTCATAGTGTCCAGGTTCTTCCAAGTACTTTTTTGTTTCAAGTTTACTGGACAGACCTTGGTGTGAGATAAATTTTTGTGGCCCAAAGGTGATTTTTTTACTCTGCTTTACAGATGTGGAAAAACTAGCCTCATTCTTTCTAGGCTGTTTTCCCAAGTTTAAGGGTTTGTTTGTCCTTTTTATTTTTTTCTCAAAGACAAGACTCTCTTTTAAAATTACCCATAAGTCTGCAAACATTGAATGCCAGGGCTCACAGATGCCATTAGCTCTGTCACTCATGGTGTTGTCAGGCAGTGAAGAGAAAATGAACAAAAAGATCGACCTCCATGTAGGAGATTTCGGGCTACATGTATATTAGTAAATAAAATGAGGTAGAGATTGATCAGACATGGCATGATTTGTGTCCTAGGACATAACTATTACCCTGCAAAACAGAGTGGCCACAACAAACTGCATATTGGAAACAGTCCAAGGTCCATCCTGGTCCCAACTAGACGTGCTAAAAAATGTGAGAGTGCAAACAACCTTGTGCCTATGCTTTGGCTCACACCCAGCCTGTTTAACAGTCTCTGCTGACAATTTGGGATACACAGACTTCTTTTATTAGAGGGTCTAATCCTGCAGGAGCTCATATTTATGCTTTATCATATGACTGATGGTTGGACAACAGTGGTACCTAGAATCAAGACTATTCAGTGAGAAAACGTGGTGCCTGACTTCTATAGTTTGAGGGAAACATTCATTACAGAGTATTTTTTACCACTTATCACCTAAGATACAGATCAGGACACAAACAGTGATTAAAAAGAAGGATTTTTACCGCTGCCAAGATCAGAAGTATTATTTAAAAAAATAAAAAAAAGCTTCTTCAGCCTAAGAAAAGAAGGGGAGCTGGAAAATAAGTTTTGTCTGCCACAAAACATCAATTCATACAATTAAAATATTTCCCCAAACAAAAACCATTAAAATGAAAAAAACTCTGTTGTCAAGGGTCACAGAAATTTGGATGTTACTTGATTCTGAAGAAAATGATCTAACAACAAGATACACAAATTCCACAGACCTAAAAATTATTTTTAGCTTCCAGTATTGCAGATGAGTTGCAAAATCTGACCCTGTGTACTCACAGGCTCAGACCTTCTCTAATTAAGCATTGACTGGTTATCAAACTGACAATTGACGAAAACAGAACTGCATTTTTCTTGGTATTACAAGAGCCAGGAAATATGATAGATCTTTTTTCCTTTTTGGCATGGTACACATGTTCAAAATCAGTTCAGCATGGAGAGAAATGTGTGGGTTGAAAAGTAGACGGGGTTGCAGGCAAAGGACTATGGTAACAAGCCAGGCATTGGGTTTGAGGAAGTGTTTAGCTCAGTAGCACAGAGCTCAGAACCAGCTTATTTTACGTAACAGTGTCATTCAGCCAAAAATTTTTAATAAGTTTTCTCGTATCAAGTCTAAAGTGACAGGAACCCCACAACAAACAAAAGATATGTGTGTGAATATGCATGTGTAAGGGAAAACCAGAAATACTCTGTGACATATCTGTCATCTGTATTATTATGAAGACATGCATGGACTTCATCAAGTGCTCAGAGCAAAACAGAAGGTTGTAAATTTAATAAAGATGTATGCATAGAAAATACAAATCAGATTTATACAGCACCGTGACTGTCTTTGAAAATGTGGTGTATAGCGTGAAGGTCATTGAACCAAGAAGCAATGTGCTGAGCAAAGAAGAGCGCCAGCCTGCAAGTACACCAGCTTCTCCCAGCTTGGACAAAAGATGTACAATTTCTTAAACTAGAGGGGACCTTAGGTAAGCCTGGCACGCACAGAAGAAGTACGTATCTGAATAAAAGAGCATAGCAGACAAACCCCTTTGTTCATCAGTCTCAGTCTGGCCAGCTGGCACATAGTCCCAGACTGCAAGCAGGAACAGCACAGTGTGCCTCTGGAGTGTCTTTCAGGAGTCAATCTTGCGGCATTTTACAACGGCTAGTTGTGCCTCTCTTTGAGGTGAGAAGACCTGAGGCTATGAGAAGGTGTCAGAGCAGGCAGTGGCGGAGCCACGGGTGTGAGGCCAGCACCCTCCCCGAGGGAATGCTATCACCTCCAAACCTGACAGCCACACAACAGTGGGCACAGATGTCTTCATTGACGACACAGAAAAATCACAAATATAATCACAACCCAGCAAGGGGAAAGTTCACCCTGGAAAAATGCAAACTAACGTGTTCCTAAATTACGTGCTGAGCAGAAGGGGGAACCTAGGAGACTTGAAAGCTCAAAGATAGACTAAGTTGACAGAGAAAAACACATTAAAAGTCACACTCCTAGTGTTAGGGCAACCAAGTTGGCCACTGCCATATAGACCTGCCTAAGCAGGGTACTGTGGCAGGCAACCCTCCACCCATACACAGCCCTGGTGACACTTAAACCACTAGATTCAGCTCCCTTCACTAACGCAGAGACATTGCAAAATGCTGGGAAAATCTGGGGGAGTTTTGAAAAGAACATCAAAAAATCTCTGTGGGGATTGGATAGCCTGAGTTTTTGGGAAAGATTAAAAGCTAAATATGGACATCATTGCTTGACTAAGCAATGAGCAAAGAAAGAAATGTGAAAGCACTCTGCAAATATCTGAAGGAGACAGACACCCATGACAAAGAGAACAGACTTCTTTATCATAAATTAGTACGGAATACAATTGCAGGCAACGGTGCATTAAAAAAAAAAAAGGAAAATTAAAACTGATTATTAAAGAAAAATGTCTTTCTGAGAGTGATTTATCAGTCTACAGTTTAATCACCCGTGAGGTATGCTCCTATGCTTGTTATATTTGAAAATGATACTAGATAAACAACCAATAAATTTACAATGCAGAAAATTCTTGTCCTTAGAGAAAAATGGGCTGAATAACTTCACATCTTTAAATTACCAGATTCTACATATGGCTGCATTACACATTACCGAACAAGAAGAAGCCTACAACCCTCCCTAAATTTAGACTTGGAAATCTTAAAACAATCAGTATCATTTGATCCAGGGCTGTAAGCATTTTCAAGTAGTTACAGCTCTTGCAACAAACAAGATTTATTCAAAGATTTATTCTGTAAGCAATTAAGCATGCATTATACACAATGCATTGTTTTCTCTGGCTTGCCAAAAATGACAAAAAAGCATTAACAGTACTAGGGTTGAAACAGACTCTGCAACCCAATCTTGGGCTAGACAAGTACAAGAGCAGGATTGTGCTGGCAGGCTTTGTAAGATAACGTTGACACATGGTTGAATAGTGTTGGTGGAATACAAAACATGAAGTTGAGCCTAGGAGCCCACCCCTCCACAAGACTGTGAATACATGCAATTCTTGTTTTGATTTAAAAGGCAACTTGCAGCCACCACTTGCCAGGATAGGCTTTCACAAATTCCTCAGTGCAGGTTGGAGGTCTACCATGTTTCAATTCACCAGTCACTTCCTCTGAAGTCTGTGAGAAGAAAATCAAGAAAGCAGACTGACTTCCTCTTCTCCAACACAGTTGTCGCATGTTAAAGTTAAGCTGCACCTTCAGCTTTTGTGGAAAATCTAGAGCAGAGATGGCTCAACAGGAACAGTGCCTGAGAAGGACAGGCCATTTCCTCTTCCCTTGTGGCCACAGTGGCAGGAGGGACCAACCTGACAATACTGAAGCACCGGGAGTTAATTAACACCTATTTGCAGCATTGTAATACAATCTTGGAACTTAATTAACCTTTTTACAGAGTCAAACATGGCATCTCTGTTCTCCCTACAAATTTGTCACCTATAACTACATTTCTATAAAGCACCCTCCAGAATTACCAAACCAAAGTAAAAGGCAAGTAAGTCATTCCACATGCTAACTTTCTTCAACTGTTGCTAAAGTGGAATTAAAAGGATAGAACATGGTTTTGCAGAGACAGCATTATGTTCTCAAGCCAACAACCTAAAATAACCCCACCAAACAGCTCATGTGATGGACAGGTTAATGAGTGCTGTTAAAAAAAGACAGTGTAAACTAACTTCATGTTCAATGCACACTGATGTGTGGTTTAGGGTGAACTTAGGTGTGAACTGTTAGATTTAACCTTCCTCTTTAGTGCAGGCACAGAGAGGTCCACACATCTGCCAGCAGCACTGATGGGGTGTTTGTGGCATGTCCAGTTTGCTACTCTAGTTCTCATCACTCCTTCTGGTACTTTGCTAATGGTCAAGTCTAAGCAGACAAATTAACTACAAGCTCTTTCCACGTCTTCTAACAAGAGCTGTACTGAGACTCCTATTGGTCTGTCCCTATTGCTGTGTCGAAATACCATGTCCAAGCTATTGCTATTTTCTGTTTGGTTACAGAGGCATGGAAAGCAGTCAGGGAAGAGGATACCCTTTGGCTGCTCCCAGGTTATGCTCATTATAGCACACAAAATGTCCCTTTTCATTACAACTTTCAGCACTGGATCCATCCTAACTTTCTGCTACCTATACATGCTTAATGATAATTAAGAGAATTGCTTTAAGGATACCCTGAAAAAGCCGTCCAACATATTGGTAAGTAGCATTACTGATTTTAAGACTGGCAAGCTCTAAAAAAAGCCTGAAATCATAAATCTTTTTTAAAACTAACTGATTTGCCCAGAGCAATTTTAATACAAAAATATCTTTAATATCCTCCATCTATTTTTTAACCACCACTCATTCACAAGACTTCCAGACTGTTAGAAATCATTCATTTATCTCTCTAATTATCAATGGTTACTTAAGATTTTTCCAACAAGTTTGGGGATGGGTTTCATTTCCTAATTGTCCAGTAGCACAATTTTGCCACTGATGAGTAATTAATGAACTCTGGCTCACTGTAAGTCTCCTTGCAGTGTACTGCTCTGTATTTTTATTTAACAGAGATTGCTTGACCCTAACTGACATTTGAAAGACAGGGAAAAACATTAGCTTTCATATAGGAATTTTTCTTCATGTATTCAGCTATGTTAGGACTAGAAACTGATTATGAACTGGGAAGCATCATGGGAATGCAAGCTGAAGGGACAGACAACTCACCATAAATCTTCACACATACAATCTGAGAAACACAAAATGTTCTGGGTTGAAAAGGACCTTAAAGATCATCTAGTTTCAAGCCCCCTGCTGTGGGCAGGGTTGCCAACCACTCGAGCAGGCTGCCCAGGGCCCCATCCAGCCTGGTCTTGAACACTTCCAGGAATGGGGCATCCACAGCTTCTCTGGGCAACCTGTTCCAGTGCCTCAACACCCTCACAGTGAAAAATTTCCGCCTAATATCCAACCTAAATCTCCCCTCTCTTAGTTTAAAACCATTGCCCCTCATCCTGTCACTATCAACCCCTGTAAATAGTCCCTCCCCCCTCCTGTTTATAGGCTCCCTTCAGGTACTGGAAGGCTGCAATGAGGTCTCCCCGGAGCCTTCTCTAAGCTAAACAAGCCCAGTTCCCTCAATCTTTCTTCATAGGAGAGGTGCTCCAGCCCTCTGATCATCTTTGTGGCCCTCCTCTGGACCTGTTCCAAGAGCTTCACGTCTTTCTTGTGCTGGGGACCCCAGGCCTGGACACAGTACTCCAGATGGGGTCTCACAAGAACAGAGTAGATGGGGACAATCACCTCCCTCTCCCTGCTGGCCACCCCTTTTTTAATGCAGCCCAGGACATAGCTGGCCTTCCGGGCTGCAAGCGCACACTGCTGGCTCATGTCCCGCTTCTCACCCACCAGGACCCCCAAGTCCTTCTCTGCTGGGCTGCTCTCAAGGAGTTCTTCTCCCAGTCTATACAAGTACCTGGGATTGCCCCGGCCCAAGTGCAACACCTTGCGCTTAGCCTTGTTGAACCTCATTAAGTTCTCATGGGCCCACTCCTCCAGCCTGTCCAGGTCCCTCTGGATGGCGTCCCTTCCGTCTATTGTATCGACTGCAACACTCAGCTTGGTGTCGTCTGCAAATTTCCTGAGGGTGCACTTGATTCCCTCACCTATGTCATTGATAAAGATGTCGAAGAGCACCGGTACCAAGACAGATCCTTGAGGGACACCGCTTGTGACCGGCCTCCATCCAGACATAGAGCTGTTGACCACATCCTCTCACTTAGCCAAGTACAGTGGCAACGTCATGGCCAGTTGCTATGAGACTGGGGTTCACTTCATTCATTTAATTGAAAAAAGAAAGCCACCATTCTGCCAGTATTACACACTTCCCAACAACTGCAACATTCCTGTGGCCCTTATCCACTATTCTTACATGCTATTAGTTGTTTGATCTCATCGCCAATATCCAAGAGGTTGTGTGCCTCTTGGAATTGGCATCTTCCAATTTACTTCTGCTGTATTTTGTGGGAAATCATTTTGATGTTGAATATGGCTTCTACAACATTGAACTATGATTTTCTTTCGTCTAACACTGTCTCGCACTGCACACGACAGTCTTTTTCTGATTTTGTCTTTGTATCACTTTCCTTGGAAAAGCAGGAATTTCCTCTTTTGGTCACTGACTTCCTCAGGAATTCTTAAAACAGGTAAGTACTGCCATCAGGAAATGCAGTCCTTCAATATCTAAAGCTGTCCTAAATGAACAATGCCTCTACGTCTTGTTAGAGTCAACTATTTGGGACAGGATACTGGAAATGAAAACACCAAGCTTTTGTTTGTATAATCCTTTGAAGATGTAAAGTGATACATTTTCTTGTCCTTGGCCACTGCCACAAGTTTGGTGAATTCTCTAACAGTGCACTGTTGGACTAAGGACGCAGCATTTTCAACAGGAATGGGACATCAATAGAATTATTGTTATGTTAAGACAGATTGATGACATTGTCCTGCAAAGGAGCCATACTTTAAGTGAGCTGTCAACAAATCATGAATGGAGGAGAGCAAATGACCAGTTCTCCACCACGCTGTTCAAACAAAACTGCCAGGGACACATGCTTACAGCTGGGAAAACAAAAACACTAAGGTCTATTTTTCTTTCTGATTAAAAGAGTTGTTTTAGTATTTGAAGTCTGACAGCTTCCAGGAGCTTCTGTGTGCTTACTGGGTCCCTCTGCTTCTGGTTTTGGTATCTTACTTGCCAGAAGGTCTGTATTTCCCTGCCATAACTAAATTTCTCACCCGTGTCCCTGGCTGACTCTTTTTACTTTTGATACGTCCCCTAGCCCAGCCTTACCACTCCTCAAGTTCACAATCAGAGGTTTTTTCAACAGAAGGTGATGTAGTGAAATGACCCTACTTTTGCCCTGCTTTCTATCTAATTCACACCTGCCTTCCCTACTCTCCTAGACCCAGTCTTTCCCATTTCAGGTCCACCGCCTGTTTAAAATCTCCAGTTCATTTGCCTCCTTTCCTTCCTAACCATGATCCCAAAACTCCTCTGTTTTACACAAATCCCTCCTTCCTTTCATTTCCTTGTTAAAAATGTTTCCTTAATTGCTATTCACCCCTTTTCATTCCAACTGAAATTGCTTTCATGTTACTGTAATGAACATGTGACAGTGAAATCTTCCTGGTAAAGATGGAAGGCTTCTTCCTCATCTTTCATCATATATCTGCCAAGTTTGATATAGTCAGTCACACTCTCCCTATCTTTTGGCTTTTTAATTTTTCCTTTCAGCTTTCAAGAATCTTTGCATGTTTGGGCTTTCTTCTGCCCCTCTGACCATTGAGTTTTGGTGTTACTGCTGCCTTCTCTCTGTCCATGGACTTGCCTCTTTCACTGTGTGTGCTTGCCTTACCTACAACTACCATTATTTCTGAACTTGGACTATACTTCACTCTCCTCCCGTGCCATTTCTAGATGATCCTATAGCAATCCTTCCATCTAGTACTTGTAGCATCCTCTGATGCCAAGCTGGTAGGTGATTCCCTTTCTCCCCGAAACCTACTTTTGTTCACCACTCTTTTATCAGTGTCATCTCTGACTTACAAATGGCTTTAAAAAATAGGAAGCAAGAAAGGCAGACTCCTAATAAAATTTAAAATTCACAGAGTCACATAGCACAAGGATTGGGACTAAGCTTTGTGTCTAGGACAACAGGAGTAAACATGGAGGGGGCACCAGACCTTCAGAAGAGACCTGCCAAGAGAAGGACTACTTTAGACTGCAACCCAGGGAAGACCAGGAGGAGATGCAGCCTGGGACTGCTGGGCTGTCAAGTGCTGGGCCAGGTCAGCCTTGACCACAGCCCCCAGTCTCCCTTTGACTCACGTGGCATTCAGCTGGTGGGTCACAGGCCTGAAAACCTGAGGAGATGGGGCAGGAAAGACTTAGAAGTCAGGCAGTAAAGGTTTGAGAGGTGCGATAGGAGGCTGAAGGGAGAAATAGCTCTTGATTAGATGCAAATGCTGGAATTAATAATTTAATTAGGAACTTGAGCTGCCCCTGGAGCAGCCAATTCTGCCTGTAAACTGTTCGTTCAAATGTGCCTTCTCCACCCAGGTATGTCAGCTTCCTTATTGCCTAGCTGTCTGACCCCTGTTTTGCTTCTTTTCTATCCTTCACTACCTTTTGCTCTTCTCTGAGCACTGGGAGAACTGGATCATTCTTGCCTACCACACTGCTTGGCTTGTCTACCATACCACCATCAAAACCTGCTGAAGGACAGGTGATGTCTATGAGATTAAGTAAGCAGCAGATCTGGACTTTCAGGAATCTTAAATGGAAAGCATTGTTTCACCCTTCCCGCCCTGCCCCCACCCCCTGCCCCACCGCCCATATATATTACTCTGAGATGCTCCATGTCTCAAGATGTACTGAGCCACAATCTCTCTTTTCAACATGCTGTCATTTTATGTTGCTTTTTAAAACACTATAACACCTTCCAAATTAAAAAAAAAAAGTATGCATAGATAATTTCTTAATTCCTCTGCTTATATAAATTTGGGGATGGAATGTTAAAGATTTTGAGCAAGTTTTATCTGATTAGAAAGGACTTAATTACTTCTCTCCTGAAAGATGAGCCTCTGGCTGATAATTTTATGAGGATGGTATGCCTTGAGCAAAACCACAGAAAATAGTTTTCTGCCAGAACTTAAGAAAATAGAAGTTTCATCACATAGATTGCTACGAGTTTTGCACGTAGTTAGTATTTATAAAAAATCTTTGGTGTCTAGCATAGACAGGCAATCAAAACTGAAATCAGAGAAAGAGTAGAAGAACAACTGATAAAGCTTCCACATGTAGGTTCTTGCTTTTTCATTGTGAGATCTATTTCATGTTCAATCACTTTATTAACCGAGACATTCCTCCCCACCCCATTCCTCTCCTTTTGTACCCGCAGCAACTTACTGGGATTCCTTCTGTGGATTATCTAAAAGCAGGAAGGTATTCATGCACCATTATCACGCCTGTTGTCACATGAGATATATTATATGGGTTTTCAGGCAGAATATTTTGTCTTGGAGACAGAAAGGAAATGTCTATCCTGTGAAAGAAGTGACAAGCTCAAACAGAAGCACAGCAGCAAAGGGATGTGCAGCTTCTGGGCTGGATTCAGCTCTGTGGCTGGTGATAAAGAATCAACCCTTTACGTTTTTTATGGATCTGTATTCACGCTAGTGGCTGATTGTTTTTATGATCCTTTATTGACTTATTTAAAAAATTGCAGCCTGATGCTGCATTTCTTGTGCAAACAAAAAATACAGAGAGCCAGTCACTTAGCACGGAGTGTTTGTCTGTCAGTACAAGTATTGGGATCAGGTTCTTATTCTGCACATTTTAATTTTCTGTTTGTGTTTAGAATTTTTGGTGTATTCTTGTGAGCTTAACAGGCACGTATCAAAGAGTCCAGTATTTAAACTAACTTTGACTAGTCCACATGTTTTGCATGAGAAAATATTAAATTAAATTCTATTAGATTGCCTGTGGTGTTTTACCCCATTTTGTGACCAATGCTCTTTTTTTGAACATATGAGTGGTGACCCATGGCCTGGGTGTTTAGCAGAAAACTACTTCTCTGTAAAATTCCACATAATGGATCAAAACCCAAACTTCCTCCCTTTCCATTCCATTAATTTCTTTATGGCTCCTTCGTTCAGGAAATGTCATTTCGATCAAGGAAAAATTACTTATGATCTAGCACATTGATACACATTTTGACACATAAATTTATCCTGGGACAAATGCACTTATATTCTCCTGTTTATCACCAAATGTCCATCATTGTTAGTTTACAATTGCCAAAGAAGTAAAGATTGCTCTTAATGTCACGTGATGTTTTCTAGTCATTAATTATATTAAAAAGAAAGGTAAAAGCACATGTATATGTGTATACATGTAAAAATATGTATATGTAAATTTTTTTTATTTTGATATTTGTATATATATGCATGTTTGTACATATACGTATGTTCCTAGCTTTTTTGAAGCTCTTGTTTCCAATAATGATTTCAGTCCAAGTTCCAAAACATGGATTTCATTTAGGGCTAATGAAACAATTAGTAAGGCAATAACAATTTACTGTTATAAACAAATAACAAATATGTGCCTTTTACAATAAATTTAAAATAGTGGTTTTAATTAGCAAATGGAATCTAACATTTTCTAGTTGTTCCATTAAAATGAAATTAGATGCAGGATTGGGAATTTTAATTTAAAACATTCACCTTTATTGTTGGAACACATTCCTGAATGAGTTCCTAGATTATTTTAGCACACGTCCGTGCTAATGTACTTGTAAAACTTAAGGTCCAATCTTGTTAACATTCCCTTCCAGAATTAGGACATCGGAAGAACTGAACTTTAGAACTAAAAAGGGGATTGTATAAAATGACTTAAGTCAAACAATTATGTCCATGTGTAACAGTGTAACTTTATATTTACATTCCTACATCTGAAAATAATTGATGCAGTATTTTTAGTAATTACTGAATACTTACTTGTACATGCAAGATCCCTTGGTTGAGGTAACTGCGTTGCAAGCGGTGGTGGAATGAAATTTTATATTTTTGGCAGTATGGAATACTCACATCACCTACTTTAAGATGTGCAACCCAGGGGCCTCTCTCCTGACAGTGCCTACCTCCCCTCTAGCAACTGTGTAAGTAACCTAAGATGACTTACCTTCCTGTCTATCACATATTTCAACAGTGTTTGTTGTGAAACACTGTTCTTAGAGTAAGAAAGTATATAATATTTGAGAAAAAAAAAAGACTGGAATAGCTCAGTGCCTTCGATACTGCAAATTAATGTTTCTAAGGCAACTCAATCAAAAAAATATTTGAGAAATAAGCACTTTAAGTGATAATGGCAGGGAGGAATTTCAAACAAATTTGCAGCTAAGTGAGGCTCATGCCTAATAGCTGTCCAGGGCTTGCTACAGACCGTTTCTGCTCTAGGTCTGTGAAGCTTGAAGGAAAAGACAATTTTTAAAGAGGTTCAAGGGAGACATTTCTCTGTGTGAATACTCAGACTAAGCCAACAAACTGCACAGCTACAACTGTGGGCTTTGAATGTAAAGTGTCCATAGACACCAACCACCAGCTGCACATACTTACCTACTTCTGCACTGTAACAGCTCAGAGTAGGAGTGACCTTTTCCAGCCAAGGACACTTCTGACTTTTACTCAACATGTGATAAGTGGTGGGGCACACTCGATTCACTAATAAATTCCTGGAGTCAGCTCCACCCTGGAGCTCCCACCCCCAGGGAGACCTACGGCTTCATGAGGAAAGAGCAGACCAGGGACAGGCAACAGCAGCAGCATGTTGGATCTGATCCTTCCCTTCAAAGCCACCCTCGCTGCCCCCCCACAGCATTCCTCATCCCTCAGACCCACAGAAGGGAGGGCAGAGGCAGAGGGACAAAGAGGCAGAGGATGCGGGGAGAGGAGGAAGAAGATGGAAAGAGTCAGCCTTGGCAACCAAAAGTTGCCAACCACTGTGTTTAGTTGCCAACCACTATGTTTAGATGCTCAGACTTTTTTTCACAGATCTGCTCTCTCGCCCACTGTTTCTTATCTTATATTGGGACAGTTAATTGCTCCCACAGATTCGTATTGCTTCCAACCTTGTCCTGTTAAAGATCATCCTTGTATTTTTTTCAGTCTAATTTTCCAGAGTCACTTTGAATTCTAATCCCACCATCCTGACTGACCGAGCCCCCTCATCTTACATGGGCTGCTTAGTTTGCATGCCTTGTTTTACAAGGGCAAACGTGGCTTTCATAGATACAAGTCTAATTTATGCCTTATCTAGAAAAATAATCCCTTTTTGTTTCTCTAAATGGTAGTGAAATGTGAAGTTAATGCAAAAACACAAGTACATGAAGATAATGAAGGGTTTCGGCTAAGCTCTGCGGTACCTCATTTATGCCTCATGCAGAGTGCTGAACATGGTAAAAACTTGATCTGTATCAAATGAAGTGAACTTAACTGACTTCCTTGAAGATTCATAAATGAGAGGGCCGGAGAGCAAGGCTGTGAGGCTGTTCGGCTGCATGCATAATGGGAGAAATTCACCCAGCCATTCTGGCATCTCACTCAGGAGATGTAGTTGATCAATAAATTCAATGGAACTCTCCAAACCACTTCAATTTTCTCAGGAAAATTATCAGTCAGAGTCTGGTATACAAATAAACAACTGCCATGCAGATCCAAACTCCAAATAAATATAAAATAAAAATAAAAAGGGAGTTGGAGATTTGCACTGATCTTGTGCACCATTTTCCAAGAAAGTCCCGAGTACCCTTGTCTTGGAGAAGGTTACAAAGGAAAGGAAAAAAGCAATATAAAGGCCTTTCATTTCATCTGATACAAAATACCATATGTTTTTGCATGCTTCATTAATGCTCCCTGGTTTGCTGCCTAGAAATGCACAATGATTTCAACCTTCAGGGGTCAGCAGTGCTCAGCATATCTATGAACTGAGCTCCGAGCGACTATGGGGACTATCGAATAAAGGCTGACTCTGATGAATATTAATCCTGCAGTTTTAGGTTGGACAGTTCGGAATCCGAAAACCAGATCAGTAAATAACATCCCCCATCTCGCAAATGCCACTGATCACCTGTACAGCTCCCTTCTCAGAAATAAAATAGTATTTCATTCAGAGGGTGCTCTTGGAGAATATTCTTTTGAACAGATTTGCTAGACTGTAAAATTCTGTTTACTCAGTTTTGAAACTAGATAAATACAGCAGCATTTTTTTGAGTTTTTTAGTGCAGAGAGTCCTGTATTTTGTGTAACACCATTCATTTTTGGAAAGCCTAATACTATCAGACTAGCTGTACGGGGTCTGGAATAAGGCTTGTGAAATGCAGTGGAGTTTTTGTGGCTGGACTGAAATACGAGTAGTGTAAAGAGAGGCTGCTTTACCATCTCATTTTTATGCCCAGTGGTCTTTCATAGACTGTTCTGCCTAAATTTTAGTTTTAGCAGACTACCTTCAAATTAGAGTAAATTAGAGCTGAAGATTTACTCATAGTGCAATGAGTTACTCCACTAGAAGCTTAAAACTGTAAATGCAAGGGAATACAATCTTTTTATCTTTAGAGCTGTCTTGACAATATGATGTTTATGGACTCCTTTTAGCATACATAGGCAGGCATGCATGCAAAGCTGAGAAGCTGAAGTGAAATGACTCAAATAGTAGATTTCTCCCGTTACAGCATTAACATTATTGCTATTCCAGGCTTTCTTATTCTTGTTAAATAACCGTAGACTGAATAAAAAGGGAATAAGAAGTGTGATGGATATGAAAATATAATGATGACAGTATAATAAGTTAACGCTTACCACTTCCTGAGCGTTTGCAAAATCTGCCTCTTTTGAGCTACACTGCACCAAAAGTATTATAATATTCATCAGGACAATAAAAAGGAATACATATTTGTATCAAAATCTACTTAGAGTAATGAGCATTCCTGCTCCCCAAAGACAAAACTAGAATAAAAAACCAGGAGGTTTTAATCTCACTGAAACAGTATATGGTACACTGGTAATGCTACTGCATATAGAAAGAGGCATGTTTATACATGGTTAAAAATACAGCCTGAGCCTCAGCACATTGTCTTGTATGCAGAATTTTACTGCATGTAGAATAAACTGCACTGCATCTAACTCAGAATCACAGCCATAACCCCTCAAGGTATTTTTATTTGACCTCAAATGAACATAAAAAAAGGAGCAGCCATTTCTCTGCTATTTCTGCAGCATCTGTCAAGTCACTGGCAGTGCAGCCTCGGTGCAGAGAGCATTAGTGCTTCTGAAACATGTTATTAGTGTAAATCTTGGCCTGGATTTGACTTTATTTTATATTTAATGACAGGATGTCAAAAATACTTTGATCTGTATAAATGTAGTTGCTGGAATGAAAATACTTTCAGTCAATTAGCGTTTTGATCCAATGCAGTTAGCTACACCAGCCACTCTTCAAGTACCGATGCTCGTTTACACTACAGGCTGTCTCTCACCCATGGCACAGCTAGGTGACATAGCTAGGCGACTTACCACGAGGGAGTAACAAATCTTGAATCCAGGTTTAGCCACAAAGTAGTCATCTGATTTGAAGGTTATCTTTATATGATTTGTTCTTGATGTTATTCTTGGAGGTACTTCCTTGTGTCCACACCACCGTCCTCGTATAACTGTGCTGGTCTCCGACACCTCTTCCACTTCCACAAAGTCATACCTGGGAACCGGTTTGAAGGATTAGTTTTTGCTAACTCTGCTTACAGAAGATGGTTGCAAATAGACAGCAGTACAGCTGGAGACACAGCATCAGACTAAATATTGCAAATGGTGGACATGCTCATGTAGCGCAAAATACACTAAGCTGCAAGCTACTGCCTGGGTGCTCAAATGGCTGATTTTTGGGCTCTTGGAACATGAAAGACAGTATTTTCTACCACAATAAAATAGCAATTGAGGGACAGTTGCATATGTTTAGTACATAGTAAATATACGTGTTGTGTTTCATGTGGTGGACAAATAATTTAGACACCCGATAAAAGCCCTTGTGCACTTTCTGGTGGCCCCCCAGCTCTCTGCGGCAGCAGCCACAGGCTCCAGCCTGCTGTGCCTGTCAGAGGGCCAGGGCCAGGCTGGGGCCATGCCTGGAGCAAAGGGATGTGCTGGGAGGACACAGGGCAGTGCGTGCTGCTAAAAGGTGCTTCTTAGGATTTTCTTTGTAGGTGGCACGTTGCTCCTGCTAGATGGTTTGGAAAGACATGAGTCAAGTTTTCAAGCAGAAAAGGGCTGTCTGGCACTCTGTGTGCCATGGCGGGGACTCCGCCTCCGCTCTTCATCTGGGTGCTCTCTCCAGGGCAAAAGCAACATCATGTCTTGCCCTGTGCAAGGTCACACCTTGGCCAAACACCTGTGCCACCGCCCAAAGAGGGCTCTGCCAGGAGCAACAGACACTAAACCCCAGGAACAAGAGGACACAGTGGCAGCACTCACTGCCACTGCATTTGCTGGCTTGTGTAATTTATTGAGTTCGTTTCTTGAGCTGGAGAATAAGGAAGGCAGAGTATAAAGCCCTGATCTCACTACATCTATGAGAAAAAAAGTCCCTCAATATCCAAGGAAGCAGAATTAGGCCCCATAAATTGCAGCCAGCGAGGGAGAGCTGATGACAAGAAGGGCAGGTTGAGCAGGCAACAAGAGATGGAGAGAGCTGCCATTCCCACAGCACAGTTAAGTCTTAAAACCTCTGAGGTCTCTACCAGGAAAGGTATTTATTATCAAAGTTTTTTTATTATCTGTGGGCCAGGCACCCGCCTTCCTACCCAGTTGTGGGAGCTGAATAGCTCTGTAAATAACAGAGCTGCTTTTCTTTTTCTGCTGAGAACCCATGTGAAAAAAAACCAAAAACCATAAGTGCTATGTGACTTGAGAATATCAGCACTGCTGCTTTTATATCCACCAACCCTAAATTGCACAGAACAGAAAATAACAGATTCACCATAACTAAATCACTTAAATCTGCCCAAACTCTGCTAAAACGTATGTTTTTTTTGTAACAGTACAAAGTTCAGTTCCATATAGAAGTAAACTTGTTTGAAATTCTCTCCACTGTCCTCTGCTCCCACTCCCCCACGGTGATGGACGTGGTACCCGGGCAGAGCTGCCACTGCCCATGTGAGCATCCGCCACTGCCTGCTGGGCAGCACGACAGCCAGTGAATGGTTATTGTAACACAAGGGGTTGCAGAGTTTTCAGCATGAGATGACCTTGTAGGCTTTGGTGAAAACTGCCCTGACCAGCCTCCACTTTTTGAGGCCAGGAGCCAGACTACCTGCTAGCAAAAAAGGGGCAAACCCATGGGCTTTCAGGGATTATTTCTGCTTTCAACAGCAGAGGCTTTGCTGCAAGGATCATGTAAGTAGGTGTGATCATAGTTGTTTCTGTGTATCCAAAAAGCTTCAGAGGCTGGGTAATTTAATTGCTTTTCAGTATAATCTCTTATCAAGTGCCCGTGGAAATGCTAACAGCACTTCTAGAAAATTCTGTAAAACCTTGAATATTTCCCCTCCTTCTGAAAAAGCTTTGCTAAAGTGTACCTTTTCATTCCTCAGTCTGAATGAATTTCAATCAGTTTGGACTTAATAGTATGCAAATTACAATAATTAGCATTAATGAAAAATTGAAAGAAAACACTAGGAAGTTTCTAGAAAAAAGCATAAGGTCAGAAGCAAGTACAAAAGGAAGGTAAGGTGTAGAGGCCCTGAATTACTTGTCTCATATACACGCATTCAAGCACATGCTTAGCTCTCAGCATTCATTTCAATTCAACCATGCCTAGCTGTCTCTCTAAAGCAACACTGCAGGGATTGTTGGAGACTGAAGCTGCAGAAAGGAACCTAGTTTTGAAAAACATATCAAGCATTAGCAAAAAATCCAACTATGCACACAGTACTTAACAGGCTTAAAGCCATCACAAACTGTCTGCCCAAGAAATTCCTCACTCTGGAAGTAATGCTACACAAATAAAGGTATTCTAGGAACACCAGGGAAAGCTTCATTTCAGACAAGAATGTGATATTTCTCCAGCTTCTCTAGACACTATGGATGATGGAAGGTCTTTGCTTCTCTCTGCATCCTAAATTAGCTGCTCTGGAAAAAGCAGGCAGACTGTCTCCCAAGACAGTCCCCAAACCCATAATGGTGATAACAGCTTGACTACCCCTCACCATCCCAACACCTTTAATGGCTCTTGACAGAGAAGACTTCATCTTTTTTTCCACAGTAAATTAGCCCTCTGTTTCCAAGTTGCAGTGCTTTAGGGTCAGCCACAGTTTATCCACTATGCAAATATTAAGAGGCCGCTTCTGTATGCATTAGGCTCTCAATCTGGGAAAGTGTGTGTGGTGCTGGGAGGTGACTGTCATTACTGACTCTGCTCCTGATCTCAGACCAACAGCATCAGAGCAGAGCAGTAGCTGCCAAGACCTTCAAGGTACAGGGAAAAAGAGCCAGTTTTGGGCTGCATTCTTTTATTACTGAATGTAAAGAAACCCCACAGAAAGGTCCTCTCCATTGGTAACGCAGAAAATTAACAAAGCAAGACAAGAAAAAAAAATTCCACCCTGTTAAACCCTGCAGAGCTGCCAGACTGTATAAATGTGAATTAATTGACAAAGAAGATAAGATAAGTAGAGGCTGGGTGTGCAGAAATCCTAACAACCCAGTTCTCCGCATAGATAAGGCATAAGTAACAACATGATCAGGCAGAGAGCTGGGAGCTGAGGCTTGAGTGTTTTATATAAGTAGCATCACAGCCATCTGCTTTTTGGAGTGCAATGGAATCTTGAGCCTGCTCTCTCCCACAGACCAGATAGCTAAATAAAAGAAATACAAACAAAAAGCCCACGGATTTATACTTTTTTTTGTGAATGTTGGCAAGATTCACCTCGTGTTCTGCTAATGCAAAGCAGTTTATCCACCTGGGTTAATCAACCAGATCAACTGAGTTTATGATTGCTTTCGCTTAAAAGGGGAAAACAAAGCAACCAGGCTATAGTAGAGTATAGTTGATAAAACACATTATGTATGCAGAGTACACTGACATTTGTGGACTTATATTTACAGGTTTTAAAAGAAACTGTACCAGTGAAGAATAACATTGAATATAAACAAATAATTTGAAGAAGATAATATTTTTCAATGCATTTTTATCTGTCCCTCACACTCCAATATAAACATATACCTTCTCACTCACACCTCCCAGAGCCTTCCACCTACTGAAAAAAAAGACGTTTTTTGCCTGGCTGAAACGTGACAGAGGTGACAGAAGACAAAATCCTATTCAAGTAGTACCTGAGTTCTTAGGTAGCTGGATTTGAGCATACAAGTGCCTTGTGCTTAAAATTAAGGACTAAAAGCTGCCAAAACCGCTTCAAGTCCAGGACAGCTCAATTTACTTATAAACTCAAAAAGCATTTCAGGTTGCAGGTCTGTCCTCAAAGTAGGTCCATCCTAGACCCAGCCAGAGATATACAGGTTTTGATCTGCAGTCTCAGGCCGATGCCCACATCCTTAAGCTTGAAGGTCGTGTTAAGTAGCCCTTTGCAAACTTTGACACAAGATGGCTCATGACTCACCTGCAAATATCATTTTCGGGCTCCTCCAGTCCAAACTGATTATCAAAAGCCAGCTGGATCCTGGTGTTCTCTGGGGAGTGGAGCCGCCATGTCAGCAGGAGGTTCCTGGGGTAACTGCTGGGGAAGCGCGGACTGTGGATGCAGCCGTTCCCTGCCACACTGATGGTCTCTTCTTTTCGGTACAAGTCTGTGAGGTGATTGCTCTCTGTTAGTAGTCACAACTTGTAGAAATTAGTATGTTGTTCCAGTTATAGGAAGGCAAAAAACACAACAGTTTATAACACAGCACAAATTATTTGCAATTAAAGTCTACAAAAAGTTGTCTAGGAGCAGTTATTATTGAATAAGTACAGTGTATTTTCTCTTAATTCAACCCCCTATAAACAACAATACAACAGTACTCAACTATGTAGGCTCTTTATTTTATGATAAATATATAATTATTTTTACATCGATATCAGTTATATATTTTCCTTCTCACCTATGAGTTTTTAAAACAGAATCTAAACTTCAATGAAAGCTGCAAGCATGAGAACAAACAAATAAGACAGACTGAAGTAAAAAGGTAAACATCCCTGCTTCCCAAATTTGGTACTCTGGAGAGAGATGCCCTCTGAAAAAAAGCAGTAATAGCAAGGCTTCAAGAAAGTATGCGTGACTTTGTTTATTGTGCTTAAGTGCTTCCTCCCAGAAGAATGTGTTAAGTCACATTTTATTTATATGGTGTGAATCATTTGCTGTCAATGGATCATTAACACAAATAGCCATCCCATGCTTACACTGAAGTAACCAAACTCAGAAACTCTCCCACCAACCCTCTTCCTGAGTAACTTCAAGACAAATAGCCAAGTCTTTACTTAATTAAAATTCCACAACATTTTCCTGAGCAAATACTCAGTTGTTCTTAAAGTTTACTTATATTAAAGTAAAGCCTCAGCTGCTGTAAATCCCTGGCTTCAAGGATAACAGGAACTGCGGCAAGAGCAAGCTCTCTGAAAGTCAAAATGTCTTCTCGGTTGCACCATGCACTTGCATGCTCCAGCTGTTATCAAAAGCTGAATTTGGCACCCAGCATCGAAGAACTGCAGACAACTAGTTTTTTGTGCATTGACAACTTTAGTGTGGTGAAATTTCAAGGATCAGAAGGCTTAAAGGCAACATGCAGACCAAGGCAGCATTCAGTCCCCAGTTAGGACACTCAAATCTGAGCCTCCACCTGTGAGACAGTTATCTGTCTTCCCCGTGTGGTGTGTAGGGATCCAAGGCTCAGTTCAGTTGTGCACAGAGAGATTTCTAACACCATTTAAGATGCAGTATGATTTCCTGCCTGGCCTCCATGAGTACAGGGAGGTCCAGCAGCACATCCAGCAGCCTCCAGCAGAAGCCCTGTGGAAACCATACTGTCTTGCAGAGCCACCTGCACCTGGGCAAGCTGAAACCCTTCTCAACATGGCTGGTGGGAGCTACACCTGGACAGGTCATGACTCAGTCATGCAACTGCACTGATCAAATTCCTACTTACTATGGTGTTGTGGTTTAAACCTGGCTGGGAGCCAAATAGCCCTTAGCCACTCACTCACCCTCCCCCTCATGGGGACGGGGAAGAGAATTAAAGAGGTAAAGGGAAAACAGACTCATGGGTTGACATAAGAACAATTTAATAAATAAACTACAATAAACCTGAAAATAATAATGACAATAATAATGATAACAGTAATACATACAATTACAAAAATATACAGATGAGTGATACACAGTGATACTTCTCACCACTCTATGATCAAGGCTCAGCACATTCCTGGCTAATGATCTCAGAGCAGGGAGAGTCCCAAAACTGTAATCCCGGAAAAGAGATCAGAGCCGGAGCATTCAAGAGACCAAGAGCTGACTGAGAGAGCGAGACAACCCCAACACAGAGGCAACCCAAATAGATAACCCAGAGAGAGAGAGCAAACTTCTGGACAGAGCCTTATCTATATACTGGGCACAACGTGCATGATATGGAATATTCCATTGGCCAATTTGGGTCCCAGTCCTAAACCTAAAGTAAAATCATAAGCTCGTAACTGGGGTTTTGGTCCCTCCCAACTTCTCCTGCACCTGCAGACACTGGCACAGAAGAGAAGCTGAACAGTTCTTGACTGTCCTGGCACATATCTGGCCATCTTTCAAGGTTATCACAGAGATGCTGAACTCCACTTGTCCTAGCTTGTCTGAAACACCAACATGCTTCTCCAACTATGCACCTGTGTGAAAATCACATCAATACAAATATACGGAGAATGTAAATTTAAGAATTGACATACGTTTTCGCAGTCTTTGATCTCTGGTTCTGACTAGTCTTTATAACCACTGTTTTTCCAAGAAACTGCCTCCACCTGTGCATGTATGGTGATTGCCAGGCTATGCATGAAATTCATCATCCTTGACACAAAACTATGGACTTTTCATACAAAGTAACCTGATTTGGGCTCAACAACAAACTTCTGCAAGAGCCATCTTGCCACTCATTGAACCTGGGATACCTAACAAAATCTATGCTTCTTATTTAAGCAGCTGTTAACCAAAACAACTTCTGTATCAGTTAAAATAGGAATTTGATCAGGGTAAGAGGAGAATATCATATAAAGTTTGTTGTTCTGCCTAAAAGAATCATTCTTGGAAAGAGTGTCAGAATCAGATGCAATGGCTGTCAGCTTCAGACCAGATCTTTATGATTTTTTTTCCATGCATTTTTTTTCAAAACTAGCCTCAACATTTGCTTTGCAGCTGTTATGCAATATTTGGGTTTAGTTTTTGATGCAGCTTTGTTTTAAGTCCTGCAGTGACTCATCCAACAGTAATAATCACACATGCCAGAGGTTATTCAACAGGGTTTATGTTGCTAAGGTAGCTTTGAAAAAAACTTAAATGCATTTAAGACCCCTTTCTAGTGTTCAGCTGGACAAAGGGCAATATAGTGCTGCTGTTGGTACTGTCCATCCCATGAGGTCAGGGAGTTTTATCCCAACTTATATGTACATCCAAATCTAAAAGTCTAGGAAGCTTTCAGGATACCCCTGATGAGGTCACCGAGCTCAGGGTAATAGCTTTCCATTTCCTCTGAGAAGTCTGTCATAGGTGACACCCAAATGCTTATGACGGTTTTATCAAGCAACAATTTCTGCTTCTCAGTAGGTTCCTCAGTTTAGCAGGAATCTCAGTATGTACAACAAAGCTAACAACAGGATGCCATTTCTCAGCAGAGCAGATTTTTCATGAGATAGTTATATACCACACTACACCACACCATATTGTACTCTATTTTTTTGCCTTTTGAGTCTGTACAGTCAGCCAGTCAAAACTTCTTTTGCATTTTCGCTTCTGAATTCTATTCCATTTTTACAGTTCATTTTACATTATTCCTTATTGTCCTAAGCATAAAAAATTAGGAATGCGGTTTTTTATTAAAGGTCTACAAGCAAGGAATATTTTTCATTACAAAAAATGGGACATATATGAGTTGATGACATCAGAAAAGACTTTCTGAATGAGTCTGGCTTATTGAAGTCATCAATCAAGAGAGATTTTATCCATATAGTCACATGAAAATTTTTACAAGTCATAGTCCATGAAATAAGCATAGTGAAAGAAAAGGAAAATTGCAAAAATTCTGTCAGTCAAATTTCAAAGATCACAGAAGAAAAAAGAAACAGTGGAATGAGTGTTACGGTTTTGGCCTCTGGCTAGCAGTAAAACACCACATAGCCGCTCAGTCTCCCCCCTGGCCCCAGGGATGGGGGAGAGAATTAAAGGACTAGAGGGAAAAGAGACTCATGGTTTAGATAAGAACAATTTAATAACTACACTATAATAAAATTGAAAATAAAAGTTCTAAGAATAACAATAATATATAAAAATATACAAATACACAAATGAGTAGTACACAATGATACAGCTCACCACCCAATGACCAAGACTCAGCCCGTTCCCAGATAATGATCCTGGAGAAGGGAGAGTCCTGAAGTTGCAAACCCAGTAAAGAGATAAGAGTCCAAGAACCTCAGAGACTGAGAGCCATCTGAGAGAACAAGACTACTCCTAGAGAGGACAACCCAGAGAGAGATTACCCACAAAGAGAGCGAACTTCCAGACAGAGCCTCATCTACATACTGGGCATGACGTGCATATTATGGAATATACCATTGGCCAATTTCAGTCTCAATCCTAAACCCATGGTCAAATCCTAGGCCAGTAATTGGGGCTGTGCTCCTGCCTAGCTTCTCCTGCACTTGCAGACATTGGCACAGCAGAGAAGATAAAAGGTCCTTGACTGTCCTGGCAGCAACTATAAACATCAGCATGTTATCAGCCTTCTCCTCAGCACAAATCCATAACACAGTCTCTTACTAGCTACTGTGAACAACGTTAACTCTGTCCCAGCTGAAACCAGGACATATGGGAACTTGGACAGCAGCCCTCATGTACACATCTAGAGTCCATGGTCCTGATTTTAAATTGAACATCACTCCCAGTACTCTGCTGAAGGTCAGGTCAACCTCCAGTTCCACTACAAGCAGTAATCAAAGTTCTCTCTCTTAAAACATAATCTAATATTTGACTGAAGCTTTCCAAGGTCTTCAAATAAAATATTTATTTCATAAATGCTCATGGAAAACAGGATCCCAGAGAAAAGACACAAACTTAATGGTACGTACATCAACTTTTCAGGTTGCTTTTCACTGGTTCCTGGCTGTAAAAGCCTCTCTGTACATAGCTGTAAGCAAGGCGTGGTTGTGCGTCAACAGTTCATTGCACCCTTCTGACAGGGTAACAATTCTAGTTTCCAAACAACCTGAAACTTAGAAGATAAAAGTCTGGGTTTCCCATAAAATCTGTCAACTCCAATCATCTATTTGTGACATCTGTTTAAGATGCTTTAATTCAGGATGAAATGTCCTAACACCCTGAGCCACCCTTTCTAAGCAAATACAGCCCTGACTCCATAGCTCACAAAGTGCAGAACCAGACAGTTCTGTTTTGTTTTGTTCTGTTTTGACCAAACAATTTTGCCCTGGAAATGTGACAATTCCGTGAAAATAAAGACCAACCACCAATCATTTTTGTTGCAATTTTCATCAGGAACTTCTACATTCAAGTCTGCTTTCTATTTTATTTTCTTCTTTTTTTTTTTTTTTCTGAAAAATAAAAGAAAACAAAGACACCTCCGGTCTTTTTTTCCCGAATGTGGAATGAAACAAAATGTTCCGCCAACCCTACTGAATTCCTACTGAAATGCTGAGGACCTTTGGACTCTGAAAACACCCAGTACACCCAAGAGGACAGAGTATTTCACAGGACTATGTCCAAAATGTCCAGGAAAAGGGATAAAAATAGAACAGTTTTGATGAAAGCAAATTCTGCACTTTTGAATGAAACAAACATTCCCTAAGTCAGAACAAAGGTTACTGCAGTAAAAATGGCAGAACTCATCCTGTACCTGAGAGTACTTTGCTCTTCTTTCTCAGATAACAAACTCTTGCCATTTTCCCACTATCCATATGCATCTCACTGTGTGGTTCAATGTGGTTCATGCTTCTCAGGGAAAGGTTCCCTTTTCCCAGCCAGTCCTAGCACAAGCTTTACTCTGGAGTTCTCAGATGCTGAGATTAGAGTGCTAGGGACAGTACCTTTTAAATGTGGTCATACATATACTCCCAAACAAAAAACCTGTGCGCTGTACTCAGCACACCAGCTGAGAAAGTATGTTACCAGTGCTCTTGTACCCCAAGAAAATAGGCTCTGCCATGGCTTTTCATTTAACTGATTTATTGAATCTCACAGATCGGGGTGTTCTGCCAGCGAGTCAACTACAGCTGACCAGGATCAGTGTGAATGCAATGCCTGGCGCAGCACTATCCGAGTGGAACAGGTAAATGGAGAAATAAAGCTGCACATGTCAAAAAGCTTAAAAATCAAAGCACAATGAATGTTATTTCTATCATGGTAAATACAGTAATTATAGAGTCATAGAGGAAAGGCTGGATAGAAGCATGGGGAGACAATTCGCAGTATAGTAAAACATGGGATATAAACATATTACAGTATGAAGATATGCTTTTTCCATAAAGGAAGAAAACATGTTTGATGAGAAGGGTCTAGAGCACAGGTCTTACAAGGAGCGGCTGAGGGAGCTGGGGTTGTTTAGTCTGGAAAAGAGGAGGCTGAGAGGAGACCTTATCACTCTCTACAACTACCTCAAAGGAGGTTGTAGTGAGGTGGGTGCTGGTCTCTTCTCTAAAGTAACAAGTGACAGGACAAGAGGAAATGGCCTCAAGTTGTACCAGGGGAGGTCTAGGCTGCATACTAGAAAACTTTTCTTCACTGAAAGAGTGATCAGGGATTGGAACAGGCTGCCCAGGAAAGTGGTGGAGTCACCATCCCTGGAGATGTTCAAGAAACGTGTAGATGTGGTGCTAAGGGACATGATTTAGTGAGTCAGGTGGTGTAGGTTGATGGTTGGACTTGATGATCCTTGAGGTCTTTTCCAACCTTAATGATTCTATGAAATAAATACTGTTTCTATAACTCACATGGGATGAAATGCAAAGCCACTCAGAGCCTTCACGTGACACTGGAGCAGACTCCTCAAAAGCTCTGAAACAGCTTGATTCCCTCTCACTTCTCTCCCCACGTAGTAAACTGCAACCTGAAGTGGTGCAGCCAGGACTGGAACCAAAAGCACCAGAGTTTTCTATGGGGATTTTCAGTGGGATTTTGCAGAGTTAACGGGTTTTGATAGATTCTGGAACACAGTCAACCAAAATTGGTCTCTGGAGGTTGGCCCCTCATGAATCACCAAGCATCTGGGAAACAGCTTGAAGAGATGTGGGCAATTCCTGTGCTTCTTGTAGCAACTAAGATGCGAGACTAAAATGACAAGACCTTTCCAAGTAGATAAGCATTGTCCTCATCAGATACACTGAGGGAACTTGTGGAAATGAGACACTGTCTATTGGGAGAGTCATGAAAAAAAAAAAAACATTTGAGAAAAGATGCAGATAAAGGAAAAGGCAGTGCTTCTTTCAAGGCACCAAACTGTCCCATGTTGCAATGTATATACAATGCAGTTTCATGCAGTGTCCTGAAAGTCACACACTAACCATCTTCCACAATGCTTTATGGGAGTAAATAAAAGATGACAGTGGGTAATACACTGCCTGTCACATTTACTAAAAAGCATATAAAATCATTTCACAACGGATAAAAGTAGGTATTAAGCCATAAGGCAAAAAGGCCATTTAAGCAGTACACAGGAGGAGGATATTCTAGATGGCAGGAGCTACAGCAACATCCTTGCACTCAAAGAGAGAAACTATCTCATAAGGAAGATGAGTGGGAAGAAAGCTGGGAGATATCCTTCACAGTGAGACAATTCCCTGCAGAGAGTCTGAACTGACTGGGAAGCAGCTTGCTCTATATTTTATTTATCAGAACTAATCTCTCTTTTCCTCTTAATTCTTTCACAAACACTAATTCTAAACAAAATGGTATACATGATAGTCCAGCTGTCCGAGTTAGAGGAGCTCCCATTAAAGTGCTCAAAGCAGCTGCATTTTCAGAGGTGCCTGCCTTCTTCCCCCTGCGTGGAGGGCAGCTGTCTGTCAAACTATGAAATGGGAAGTTCAGCTCAATATTCAGAAAATTGTGCTTGTCTCAAGATTCTCCCCAGTGTGAGTGCCCAGTGCGAGTGCCCAGTGCTTCCAATATTTCTCCTTCCCAGTTAGGATATGTTTTCCTAATATCATGCTGCATGAGCAACAAGATTCAGAAACATAAATTTCATCCTGTGTTTGCGCTGGATGCCTGTGTTTCTTTGCAAGCTTTCACAAGGTATCGACATATTGTCGTGGGAAACAGGGGAGGTGCCTGAGGACTGGAGAAAAGCAAATGTCACACCAGTCTTCAAAACAGGCAAGAAGGAGGACCCGGGTAACTATAGACCGGTCAGCCTCACCTCCATCCCTGGAAAGGTGATGGAACAACTTATTCTTCATGCTGTCTCTAGGCATATCAGGGATAAGAAGGTCATTAGAGGCAGTCAACATGGCTTCACCAAGGGGAAGTCATGCTTGACCATCCTGATAGCCTTTTATGAGGATATTACCAGGTGGATAGATGATGGCAAAGCAGTAGATGTGGTCTATCTTGATTTCAGAAAAGCATTTGACACCGTCTCCCACAGTATCCTTGCGGCTAAACTGAG
>WKFP01014892.1:211774-336146 GCA_011057875.1 Pterocles orientalis | reverse complement strand
GAGAGGTTGTGGAGTCTCCTTCTCTGGAGACATTCAAAGCCCGCCTGGATGCGTTCCTGTGCGATCTGATCTAGGTGTTCCTGCTCCGGCAGGGGGATTGGACTAGATGATCTTTCGAGGTCCCTTCCAATCCTTAACATTCTGTGATTCTGTGTGATTCTGTGATTCTTGTTAAAGCTACTCCTAGTCATGACATACCTGCTACAGAAAGAAGTTCACTTTTATTATCATCATTCAACAGACAATTAATTCCTTTACTAAAATAAAAAAGGCAATTTACTGCTTGCTAATGGCTAATCTGACATCTGTTCTTGGATATCCACTGATCAAGGAGAGTCCACAAGTGTCAATCCCAGGAACTGGAAGAAGGAATGGTCTTCAGGAGGAAGAAGAATTCAGAGAATGACCTTGTGTAAGGACCTAACCAATAATATGTAATATTTAGTTCCACTTTTCTAGGATTTTGGGAATTTTAGCCTCACTTCCTAAGGTGGTATTCTCTGTATATGAATTTTACTTCTGTCTTTCTTCCTCTTGTAGAAGCAGTTGGCCAACTTCAACAACTTTGACACAGTGGTAGAGGCCAAAAAGATACCATATTCTGACATGTTTTATGGCAATAAATATACCCTCTTAAATCCCTTGGAGCATAACCTGATGAGCTCATTCTCTGCTACAGTGGAAGAGACAGTTGCTGGAAACCACGTGAAGTTCATTTTACCACTCGTGAAACTATTTGCTATTTCAGGAAAGGAGCTTGGGAGTTTGCATGTGGGAGTTTTCCCGATATAACCCTCCTCCCTGATGGCTGCTGTCTTTGAAACAAACACAGTGGTCAATGGTTTGCCACTAGTTTTTAAACAAATGAGATAACCTTCAGGGAGAATAATAGCTCTTCAGTTCCTTCACTTGAAAATTAGCCTGATCTAAATAACTGAATCCAAAGAACAGTAAAACATTTTTGAATCCAGGCCACAAATCAGTTCATCTCGGGGACAAGCATGCCAAGCCAGCTGTATTTATGGCAGCCTGTTCAGATATTCATTGGCTTTTTTTTTAAGCCCCCCCCCCACCTCCTGCAATAAGGAGAAACTTTATTTGTTATCTGTAAGGCTCTGTGTAAATCAGAGGAAAATATGACAGAGTTCATGATCAACATAGTATATTCCATAGCTGGTCACAGTTTTTTGTAGAAAGTAAAAAACTGTAGGGTCATTTACCTTGTTAAAAATTACCTTTTTTTTAGTGAATATCAACAACAAAATGAATCCTAGCCAGTGAACACAACATTTCTGCTCTTTAATGAAGAAAATAATACTGTATGGTAGTACCTGTCTTAGACAGCTCTGTCCTTCTGAGGACAGAAGCCTAATACACCAACTCAGGTCTGCTCCCACGATTCACCAGCAGTTATCCACGATGTCAGAGGGAAACAGTTGGGATAATCAGAAATGCAACAGGAATAGTATAACCCTGGCCAAGCTAAAAATTGCAAATTGTCTCTTAAGGTTGCACTAAGACGAGAAAGCTGTCATCCTGGTATAAGGATGCAGATGTAGGAATATATCGGGCCAGTGGATCCGGTCCAAAGCATTACTTCAGGTTGCTTTCAGCTTTATAAAACTTCAGTAGTCCCATTTATTTCAAGGAGACTAAAAACTAACTTATATTTAAGCTCATAATTAAGGAGTTTGCTGGATCAAGAACCAAATAAAAGAGCAGCATTTTAACACCACCCCATGTGTTGTCTCCCAGCAACCAAGCAATTAAGAGTGGACACAAAATTCACTGGAGTAGACGAGAGGCTCTCAGTTTGGTTGGCACGCCACTGAACTTCAAAGAAACAGCTCCAGGTACTTGCTCCTTCTTGTATCGAGAGGACCTTTCTTTTTATCAGGAGCCTGATACTTCAGGCATCATCAAAGTTCAAATCCAAAGCATGACCCATTCTGTCACTAAGGAAATATCAAAATATGCTGTGTGCATGTTCAGCCAAACTCAGACCTCAAGTTTACTCATTCAGCTCCCTCTGAGTCCCTGAGCTGTGTGGAGATATTTGCTAGAAGAATATGTTTTATATCTATATAGGATATATCAAAGAAATGAAAAATTGAGCTGTAGTATAAAGAAGCAAAATTAGCCAGCGTAGAATACCAGTGCAGGTGATCACAGGGAATTAACAAAACCCAGCCACCTAAAACTCCATTCAGAGCCACTATCCATTTTATAACAGAATGGTTAGTAGTCTGCCTGTGCTTCTGTGCAGAACAACCCCACGTGTCTTGGCATTATATAGTCAATCTACGGTTTAACAGGATATCAGTGATGACCACTCATGAGAATATTAAATGGACAATTGATAAGGAAATCTAGCCATACAACTCATAGAGACAGCCTGTTACAATGCTTCACACTATAATAAGCATTATTTTATTTGCATTTAATAATATTATTTGTACTGTAGAATGGTCATCATTGTAACCACATTTTGAATGCAACACTAAAGAAACAGTTCCAAATCAAAGAACAGGCTGGACTATATTTTGGTGGGATGAAGGCTGTGACTCTCCTTTAACCCCTTGGTGGGTACCTTGCTCAGACTTCCACAAATGAACATCGAGATAAAACAATTCTTTACTTATTTTTTATGGGAATAACAAACTCAGTGATGTTTGCTTTTTGCAGTGACTTGCATTACTTGCCTTTATTTGACTTGATAGAGATTTTGTTCTACATGGAAGAACATGCTGAACGTCTCACATTAAAGCAAAAACATCTACTGAAAAATAACATATGTTAGGCCAACATATAGAAAACTTTGTTAACTGCCAGATTTTTCATGGATGGCAGTGTTGCATTGCATCTATCTGTTGCACTCTTAAACCATCAGCAAACTGAATGTAATTTCCTTTTGGGATTCCATAATTAAGTATGAAAACCAAAAATGTGTGTATGAAGAGTGTGTAGCTCTAACGATGTGAAATAAGACTAATGCAAATAACCCCACGATCCTGAGAACAAAAATACTTAAAACTTGAGAAACCATGAGAAAGAAATAAAGAGGGAAATTACTCTCCTGGTGCTCCAAAGAGCTTAGGGGAAACCCAACAACTGAAGCAGAAGTTTGCAGTGAGTGCTGACATCTCCATGAAAAGGTTGGTACATATCAAACTTGTGTAGTCCCTTGGACAAGACGATGCCAGTTATAGACACAATTGCTATTAAGCATGAATATCAACACTGGACTTGGGCTCTCACTGTTGTGCAAAGAACTAGCGCATTGTGGATTTAGGCACTCCAAATTTTCCTGCTTAGGCAGTGGATTCAAGTAAGAAGCCCTTGGTGGGAAGCTTCCTTCAGATCTTCCTGGTGCACTTAAAATATACTTCCTTTTTCATTTTCCCTTCACTAGTTTTCAAATTTTATGACCAAGCAAGGACTATTTGCCTCACAAGTCTGGCATGGCTGAAGTCTTAAAAGAGAATTTGTTTTAAGATACTGTTTAGAAGCTGTTTCAGCCAAGTACTCCTAAGACTCCACAAGATGTGGAATTTCCTTAAAGAAAGAAAAATGTTGATAAAAGGAAAGACACAATCCGGTCAAAGTGGGAAAAGATTCTTATGTTAAGCATATTGTAGCAGACAGACAAGCAATTACTGAGTGGTCATACATCAAAACATCAGACAATATAAGGAGAACCTGTTTCAAAAGACAAATCAAGCCAATTTTCTGTTGTAATGTGAGTTTCCTTACTCCCTACATCAGCACTGAACATCTAAAATCTCTTGAAGGGAGTGAAAGATCGCTTCTTGTAATGGAAAGTCTGGCAATAGTATTCTAGCAGACATAGTTTCCTTTGCCTGAGTTTGCCATGAGTATGCTTTTAGTCTCTAAGGGTCTGTATGTCAACTAATTACACCAAGATAAAAGCTTGTGGGGATATTTCTGTCCCTTTAAGGCAGGTGCCTTAAAGACCTAAGTACCTGGAAGTTACCTAGATCTTTCAAAGAAAAAAACATAGGCAGGTCTCACTGTATTAAAATATGATTGTCAGTAGTCCTTTCCTATTTCTTTAGTAGCCTAGCAGCTAAATTTATTGCAAGGAAATAGGAGCCTGTGTCATGATTCTTCTAGTTGCCTGAGACAATTCAGACCACTTCTGTCTCTGTCCAAGGGAAGGATGGGTTCTGGATGCTGGTTCAAAGACGGGTTGTCCAGTTTCCAAGAAATAGAGGTAAAATGCAAAAGCAGCTCTTGGGGCAGGGATCTGAAGCCAAGACTTAGTCACAAAGTAAAGATTCAGCAACTTTTCTCCTTTCTGGCTCCATGACATGCTGTCCTGGGTCTCTGACAAGCACACCATGGTTCCTTTTTGTCTTCACGCCTGAGTTTTGTTCTGATGGGAACCACAGCACTGGGGCAAAGAGGGCAGTACGCATTGAAGTATTTTCCCAGAATGGAGGCAGAACACAAGCAGGGCCATAGGGACAGCTTTCTGTAATTTAGCTAAAACCCCAGTGTTAAGAAAGAACACTTCCCCTGTCTGGAAAGCAATTTAAGTAGTACATACTGAAAGTACTTAGTACGGTAAGTGCAGAGGATCTTTCTGTAAGTGCTTAGGACTTTCTCTGCAGGTTTGGCACCAGAACGCTGCAGAGCTGTCGTGTGGACAGATACTGCAATTTAACAAAGCTTCCAGGCACATTCATAAAATTATTGGCTGTGGCCTTCTTTATTGCTATGATGTTGCACCAAAGGATCATCTACAGATTGCCTTAGTTCTGCACCAAACAATGAAACTATAAGTGGTGAAACAGCAGAAGAGCTCATTCACTGACAATATGGGCAGATGCCACTCTATATGGGACCCCTGCCTGGGAAGACCATGCTGATGCAAATCAGCACAGCCCACAAGCTCAGGTGCTGCTATGCCATGTGCAGCAAAAGTCCTTCACACCAGCACCAGCCACATCCTGACCACTGTAAGCTGAAACCACAATTGGAAATGGAGTTGGCTCTAAAGGCTCAATTTACACATCGCAGCTTCCCAAGTCCTTTCTGGAAAAGCAGCTGTTTGGCTGGTTACCAAGAGAAAGTGATTGGAAACATTCCTTCTAGGCTGTGTGTGGGTGTTTGACAAAAAAAAAAAAAAAAGACCCTAAGGGGTTGTGGAGCTGAGCCACTATTCAGACTCAACAGCCTACTGCCCCAGGCAGTCGCTGCTGCATCCATCTCACCTGCCCTCATCCCTGGTGGTACCAGTCTTTGTGTATGTAACACTGGCTGGGGAGGGTAAGGAAATCAAGTAAGGAGAATCATGCCATTTTTATTTCCAACTGTGGAATTTACCAGTCATTTAGTGATACTTACTGCATGAGCCAAGCCATCTACTGCAAAATTCATTCTCTTACTGCTTCCTGCAGTAGTGCCCAACACCAGAGGGACCGTGAAAGCAGTGAAAAGAAATGCACAAGTAAAGATGAGGATAAGGACAGAAAACTATTGCATTACAGTTCTCTAACAGTGGATGTTTCATTGGTTTTGCTCTCTGCCTACGTTAACCTAACGTGCTCATTGTTCATTTTGTGGCAGTTGGAGGTTGTGATCAATGTTGTCTTGTATACTATGGAAACAAAGTGAGAGACAACCTGTCCTCTGAAAAGTTTACGGTTTACAAGATAGAGGACGGAAGAACTAGAAAGACCAGAGAAACATTATTTATATCATTCAGCAAACCAGTGATGGGACAAAAAATTAAATATATCTTTACAGATTTCCACTGCAAAGCCTTCATTGGGCAATGACCTCAGAAAACCAGGTTTTGTTCTTTACCCAGAAGTAAAGAACTTAAATGAGATGAGAAAACTACAAATAATAATTAAAACAAATCAGTGGGTTACTTCCTCCTTTTCCAGCAAATTAGTTCACAATAAAAGGAAGATATTCATGGAGGTTTTCTTCCTGAGAGAAAGGTTTTCTGTCTGTTTCACCCATTAAATAAATTTCATCTCTCACAATTTCAGATTCATGAAAAACATGTGACTGGAGCAGAATTGGGACCTTCTGCTGCAGATGTTCTCAAATCTTTCATGATACATTTCCCTAAACCTAAATTTGTTAGATTAGAGCCACAACAGATACTGCATGAACAGATGAAAACACATTGAAACCTGTTTGGAGGAAACAATATTCAGGACTCTGCTAAGACTCCATGGGGAACAGACATTACATATCCTTATGTTCTGAACAGCGCTGAGTATACTGTTGGCAAATCAAGAAGTAATTAAATAATCCTTTGCTTTCATGGGCCTTCGATGAACTCTCACTTTTAAATGGAAAACTGGAGTCCCCAGTGTAATCGCACTGGAGGTAAAGCCAAACTTCAAAGTTGTCCTTTGACTGTGGATTCAGTGAAACATTTGACAGAAGAATTGAGCAGTTACAATGATAAATTCAGACAGCTTTAGCTCCAGATCTCACCAGCAGGAACACGAAGCAGCACATTTCTCTCCTCCAGCTTTCAAAAGACACAGGAGACAACACTACCCAGCAGACAACACCAGCAGCTCCTCACCTTAAAGCTTCCAGAGAAGCATGGCAAACTGACCAAACTCAGTTTGCCCCTACCTTGCTGAAAGCCCAGTGCTGTGGAGAAATGCCTGTATACGTCAGGGCAGAGGATTTAAGGGAGAAATCTCAGGCTGTGCCTTACTCCTCTTGACCTAGATTGCATATCAAAAAAGCAGAGAAGCACACAACAGTGGCATGCACGTGGCTGGACACCAGACAGGACTTGGATGCTTGGCTCAGGCATGACCGGAGCAGGTCCCTGGGAGCTTGCAGGACCCAGCCCATGGGGACCAATGCCAGGCCACAACAGCTTGCAGCCTCCGAGCAGCCCCGTGGTAAGAAGGTCCACCCTCCATCTGTGTTGGCTGAGGAAGTCAAAGGGGACTATTTCATCACTGTCTCACCCCAGCTCTGTGCTGGTATTGATGTTGCACATCTAGATGAATGTCACGCGTTGAGGTCCTGTCCACTAGAAAGGCACAGCTGTGTGTTGACTATTTGACACAGCTCCGAGCAGCTGTTTGGCCAGAGAGGAGCCTGATAAGAGGCTTACGTGACTGAGATTAAAAGGATGAGAAAGTCCAATAAATACAGTACTCTCACATAATTTCATTTTGTGAACCCTCTGTATCAGAGCTATTGCATGGAGACAGGGACATCGTGCACCATTTCCTAGGAAAACTTTTTTCCACACTAATGCTTGAAATGCAGCAGGCTACTTTGGCACTCTTTGGACTACCTACACAAGTGACTCTTACCCAGTTAGCTTTGCATATTTTCATGGCATCTAGGATTATAGTCCAATATAACAAAAAATTTAGCATTAATCCATCTCTACTTGTAACAAGAACAGAATATAGGATGCCAGGGTTTTTTTTACTAGCTTCAGCAACCTTGAGCCAGATATTACCAGGTATGGCACCAGAAAAAGAAAAAAAATTCACAGAATAGAGAAATAAATAATAATAAATCCACCATAGCACTGCCTAAAACTATGCTTTAGTCAATTTCCAGAAAAAATGAGGAATAATAAATGTTTCTTTATTGCTTTTAAACATCAGAAAATAACAGTTACAAGCCACTTCACACTTGCCAGGTTGAACCCTTGCCCAAAAGAAGAAAAATGTTAAAGTTCATGTGTTTGACACAAGAAAGAAAAATAAAAAATTCAGCTTGGCAGAACAGATACGAAAACAAGATTAATGACGAATTTGGTGTCAAAACTGTATATTTCTGGTTTCTATTTGTTGGAAAGAATTCCAGAGACCTTTTTTGTTGTTGTTTGTTTGCACTTTCAACCTGCTTCAGTCATTCTTGCTGAGTTTATCTCGGTCTTTTCCATGGAAACCATGAAAGAATAGTCCATCATAGGATAAAATTTTAAACCTTTCTTGATTTAGAGCCTTCCCAATAAGATGGAATTCCAACAACTATTTTTGGGTTCCCTAGGGTGAAATGTTCTGGGTTTGTTTTAATAGCTTAGACTGTAATTAAGAAAATACCACAACTCTGACCTTATGTTACTAAAATCTGCCATAAGTAGTGTACGTAGTGTTTTATTTAGCCAGCTCTGCACTACTGTCCTATCAGTTGCTGGCCTTTGTATTGATTTACCTGATTTAAAGTAGGTTGGGTTTGTTTGGGGTTTTTTGCATTCTCAGGGTGCCCCCCATCTCACAACAGCTCCATCTTCCTCAGACCTTCACTTCTGATTTGTTACTAAGACAGACTTCTTGCACTGTAAATCTCATGAGCTGTTATGAACACTGATGTGTTCCATGCTCAGCCACTTGTCCTCTCTGCTCGCAGCTGAGGCTGGGCAGCTGCAAGGACCACTGAGATGCTGTAGGGGAGGGGAACAGACACCAGCTCAGGGAAGCTGCAGGAGCACTGGGGGAATTACATCGAGACGTTTCATCCCACCTCCTTCCCACAGATCAGATTTGTCAACCCAGTCCTTGCGCTTTCAGTGCACAAGACACGGGGCAGTGTTTTGGACCCACCGCCCTCACTGCACTTCCTGAGAGCATCACAAGCTATGGATGGGATGGAGCATGCCATGGCACAGGCTGCCTGCATCCACGCTCCTTCTCCGAATTACAGGTCTGTATGTACTTTTCAAATCCACACTGACATGAGCAAACACTATCAAGATTTGTGCAGCAAATACGTGGCAAGGAGAAGGCGGTCCTCCCTCCCCCCGTGCATGGGTGCTGCAGGGTCAGTGACGGCATGCACTGGTAGGAGGCAGTGGTGTTCCCAACAAGCAACAGGAAAACCTGAAATCCCAGCGGACCTGCAGGTCACAGCCTGCCAAGGGTTTGTCTGATGCACAGCTGCAAGGTAAAGGCCATGAGTCTTCCTGATTCACTTACTTTAATTAAGGGACTGGTAATCCCCCACCTGCCAATTCAAGTCTACCCATATACACATTTACTTGGTTATTTCATATATATAAAGCTTTTGCCTTTCTTTTTTATTCTTACTTTTTAATGGATGCAGAGAAACATTTTGTCAAGGAAACAAATGCTCCACTAAACCCATCTCAATGGACAATTTGTTTCTTCAATGCAACATTTAAGTGATAAAGAAAGAATAAACATAAAATTCTCCTAAGAAATAAAATGAAAACACCCTTAAAAAACACTTGTCTGAGGCATATTAGGATGCTAATAAACTCAGATCAGACATTTACAGACGAAGCTTGCTCACCAAATTAATTTTCATAAAGCAGTAAGACAGGCTGGAAGGAGATCGTTTCCTTGTGTAAATCAGCAGCATCGTTATAGTCATCACAGCTATTTATATCAGCTGAGGATCTGACCAGAGCAGCACGTGAAAAGGGGAGGAGAAATCTCTAAGAGCAGGATGCAGAATCTGAGAAGGAGCAGGAACATTAAATGCCCAGTGCAGTGATACACTGAACTCATGATAAAATTGAACTGCCTCTCCGACCTAGTAATTAAGAGTTGAAGAAACAATGGATGTTCTCCATTCGTACATTGAACTGGGGTGGGGAAAATTCTTATTTATATCAGCGTGGGATGAGTTGTTTGACCCAAAGGAAAACGTTTTACTTTCATGTATTTCTAAACAAATATTAAAAGACAACATATAAATTTTTTTTTAATTTCTGAATTACCTTCTGGACATAAAAGTAATGGTTGAATTCAGCCAAATTTGTCAATTTCACTCACTATTTTTCACATTTTTAGTGAGGCTATTTGCTGGGGTTAGTAAGGCACCCTTGAAAGCCTCACCTACCTGCACTGGGGGCTCTTGTATGGCTCAGAGATAACATCAGCTCATCAACTGGTGCAAATCAGTATTGTTCAGATGACTAAAATGGAGGTGGTCTGATTTATGGTCCCAGAGCTGGGGCTGAGCAGTGAGCACACAGTGAAGCCACCGCTCTTCAGCTGGCAGGAGCAAGACCTCTGAGCTCCCTGCCATTACTGGAGAGCAAAAGAAAACACTCAGTCCTTTACCAGAATGCAATGATCAATGCCTTCACCCAGGCAACATAATTCCTGTTTGTGTTATTTCCTCTCCTGGTCACACCTTTTGAACAAAATTTCCACTACTGCAGACAGAGCTAGAACACAGATGTTGAAGTAAGAGTTTGACATTAAAATGTATAGTTTACCACTTATAAAGTTACTCAGATGCTATACCATTTGTGAACTTCTTAAATCTAATGCAATCCCTTTACTGACATAAACACATAGATAGTTTCAGGCCCTTAACTCAAAATTCACCTAAAATCTTGTCAATAGCAGATTCCTGGGCATGGTATTTGACTTGTGGGGTTTTTCTCTCTCCTTGAACCATCTGAAATATTTCCATATGGCCATAAAAAGACTGTTTTTAAGCAGCAAGTCCTGAAAGAAATGCCAACTAGTCATTAAAAGCCTATGAATCAATTAGATATGTGCTGAGTTCTTCACGTTCTTCAAATACAGGTTGCTGTTTATGTCAAGATGCAGAATTCTCATCTTTATGTGCTATAACAATTAGCCAAGAAATCCAAGGGCAGAAGGAGTCTGCTCAAAAAAAACTGACTTTGGATGAGCTGGTTACAAAAAAGCATGACGGCAACAGCACTTTGTTAAAAGGAATACTACAGGACAAGAAGAAGCCAACTGCAGGCTTTAAACACGATAAACATGGAAAAGATAAATTAAAAAAAAACCCTGGAGATTTATTTTCTTAGCTGTGAGTGTACAGCGTGAATGTAGGGATTAATTTTTTTTCTCCCCCATAAAGACAAGAACTCACAAGCTGGACCAATTATTAGAGAGGAAAAAAAAGTCTGCAAAGAACGACTTTCTACCAGAATATAATGCACATCTGATTACAAGGAAGCCTGCAGACTGTATTTTCTCTCAGAAATTAAAAGAGCAAGAGGCAAAGACTGTCAAAGCATTTGACGTTGCCATAAATATCTAAAGTTAGTGGAAGGACATTAAAGGTAGTATTTCTCTCCAAATTCAACAGTGGCAGATAAGAGAAGGGAGTTTTCTTGGCTTCTGGAAAAGGCAAGAGACATGTCAGAGTCATAAATTATTAGCATCATCGTAGCAGCAGCAATATTGTTAATATACAGTAACTTTCAGCAGACTTAAGACCAAGGCTGTGTTAGGGCAGGTGTTGACAAATATAATGGGAAACAGATTGCAGTCCTAGGAGGCTATGTATTGAATAGATATCACCAAGGGAATTCAAAGTATCTTGGGATTCAGACAAAATTTACAATTAGGAGGGATTGGACAGCGGAACGCTTTATCAGGAGAATCAATACATTTGCCATTATTCATATTCTTTGTACCCCAAATTGTGGCTAAATCCAAAAATACGACTTGGGCATTGTATTTGTACTACTGTTCTTGCAGAATTGTACTTCTGGACTCCACCAGCGCACTCCACAAAACTTCTGCCTCTCTGCTGAGGTTCCAGGGAGCCTGGGAGCACCATACCTTCTGCAGGGCTCTACTCTCCACATTCCGCCACAGCCCACATCCAAACACACACTGACTGGGCACAAATTACTCCTGATTCCATGTTTCTAAGAGTTAATAGGTACTTTCTACTAGATTACAACAGCTTTTCATCAGGCATGCCATGGAGCACTGCATACTGTGACAAGTAAAAATGTTGATAATCTGAATTTCTGCACATGCAGAACTATATATTCACAGACACTTTTTGAGAATTTGCATGCACAGCTAAGACATTTCTGCATGCATGCCTCCAGTGTTTTCAATTTTTTCCCTTAATGAGCACATCTATGATTAAATTATAATAGTTTTCTACATAGTTTTCTTAATGTTTAGACTGATTGACAGAAGAATATGTTTTACCACTATTACGTGAAAATTCTCTTACTGAAAGTAAATAGTGATTAAAGAAACCATAAACACTGCTTCATTCAGAATTAAAGCTAGTTCAGCTACTTCTTTTGTAGAAATTGCAGAAGAAAGCAAGGCAGACAGGGTGCTGCTATTGCACAGAAACTGCATACGGCACAAGTATTCTTTAAGTGTCTTCATATTTTTGCAGGAAGTAATACAATTATCAGAATAGACCTGGATCTCAAAATGTTTTATTATCCCCCTCACTGCCATTGCCAGCATGAATAAAAGAAACCAAGCAGACAGAAACTGAAAAAAATTCAAACCACAATCAAGTTGCAACTAGTTATTATGAAAGGCTCCCTTGTTATAATATCCTTTATTCTAGATCCTGCTTGTCATTAAAAAGGGAATTGATTATTACAGAAGACACTCAGGGGCTTAAGCACATTCCGAATGAAAAACAGATATCTGGAGAGAAAAGCCCTCACTGTTCTTGCCAAGCAGAATTAGGGGAGGATGGTATTTGTGGATGTTCATGTAGCCTCTCTTTTAGGACATGATCTTATTCTCCATGAAGATGCATTAGTTTAATGAGTAACAGGATGGGGCTCCAATCTTTCTTTCATGCTGGATTTTGCTTCTGTGCTTCTTTTCTCCCCATCCCTTTTTGATGGTTGGAAAAGTTGTAAACCATATAAACAGATGGGATTTTGATACACTAGTTAACATGTTGATCAATCACATCATCTGCTGTGTGAGCCATCCTTTTCTTTCCTCCCCTCCTTCCACAAATACACAAAGAAAACCACCAGACTGTTTGTACATCATTGGTCACGATGATAAGCAACACATTTCTCAATTTGTTCCTCGCTTCAAACATACAAAGGTCTACACAAGGTTTTTGCACCTAACTTCACAGGGTCTTTGCACTTAACCATCAATACACAACACTCAGAAAAAAAAACAAAAAAAATGGTGCTGGTTTCTGCTGTGCATTATGCGATCTAGGACATACGTGCCCACAGCTTCTTGGAAGTCATCCACCAGGGTTGGCAAAGGAGAGTGCCATAATTGCCTGGGGACAACTTCAGTGATGAGGTGTCTCTTTATATCATGGCTGTTGCTCTTAAAATGTGTGATGGCAGCAACTTGTAGTCCTCAAAAGTCAAGGTGCTTCTGAGCTAGGCACCATATGGGTACACAAAACCCTTCTGCAAGAGCCGCTATGTAAGAGGCAGGATAGAAAAAGAAGCGGAGGAGCATGAAAAACAGATCACTGTAACAATTATAAGTGATAGAAGAATATATAAAAAGCAACAGTCACTGCACATTCTTTACTAGTTATACGTCTAGCGTTTGCCAACAGAAAAACACTATGGGGACTGAGGGTAGAAAAAAAAGTTTGCAAGAAAAGGTAATTTTTTTTTTATTAGACTAGCTGAATTGGTTTAAAAAAATCAAAACGCCTTTGGGCACAAAGTATTTTCATCGGTCCTCTCTTATCTGTGGCTGAGTCCTGTTGGTGAGGTTTAGAAGTGGATTTTTTGATGCCTCACTCCTTCTTATGAGGGAGTCAGGAGTGCAGGAAAGGCAGATGAAATACACCCTCCAGACTACTGGGACCAGAGCTGGTCTCCTGGAATTGAACACCTTGAGGAAAATGGAAAAGGGCCAACAGACTCCTGACTTAAACAATGGGCTTCCTTGCTGCGTGCAAATGAGTTGTTTCGGCTGCACCCCATTTTTTAAGGAAATTAATAAATGGAATCATACCTACTTTATTCTGAGTGTTTTTTAGCAGTAATTAACACACACAGATTGCAAAACTCTTCTAGCAGCTGTGATGCTCCTGTTCTATGAAGATGCTTAGGAAAGACATGACACTGCTCCCTTAAAGCTGCCTCCTAATAAAAGCAGACATTAATTACAAATTAATGTTTGGCCAAACAGATCAAATAAAACAACTCCTTGGCGAAATAACTGTGTTTTTGAGACTCCTATGTGCCCAGTTCAAATGCTACTGAAGTCAATGCAAAAAATTCTTGATAGAATCAAAACACTATGCCAAAAAAAACCCCCTAAATACAACCCCAAAACCTTGACTGTGAAGCGCATCTAAAATGCAAGCAATATACACCTCAATATACAGACGCAGGGTTTTAGTGTAAGAATCAGGCAAAGGTGCACAAGGTCCCTTCAGCTCACATACATATCAGTGAGAGAATTTTGCCAGTCATCAAGTTTTGAACTGAAATATCACTTCTGATTAATGTTGTCTGAAAGAGCGGTAGCATCTAATATTTAAACATCAAAGGAGTTGAACATATCCCAAGTAAATTGTTAATCTTTAAAGGCAGAAAAAAGCCTGAGAGACTGAATATTTCTCTGCATTATCTTCACTATTGTTCAATAATCTGTGTCCATTCAGAGTTAGCAGCACATGCTCAAAACGCTGAAAGAAAAAAACATTCTATCCATACTGGCAACAGTACGGCTGCAATCAACTTTTGACTTTGATTCCTTTGAAGGAAAAAGGCTGAAAAACAGGGTTGCATTTACAGCAAAATCACTGAAAAAGTAGTTAGAGAAAGGGGGGAGAAAAAAATTCTAAAGCTTTTCTCATGAAGTGATATCTGAACTTGAATATAAAGATTCAATTATTATTTATAAAATTGTGTTTTCAGTTGACCTCTTCATCAAACTCCTAAAGGAACAAAAAACTCCAGCATTAATCATCAGTCGCTTACCATTTTTTCAATTTTTGTGGAGGGTTCACTATTAGATAGTGGTTGCTTTATTAATGTCTGAAACTGCTTCTCTTTAAAAAAAAATCCAAAGCTTTCTCAAAAAAAAAAACAAACCCAAAAATACAGGCAAAGCACTGAAAGAAAAGAGCAGCAGTGGACAGAACTCATATTATCAAAAATCACCGATGTTGTGTAAGCATTATGCACAGTCTAAGAGCAAGGACTTGCTACTCCTCAGGCTACAATGTTTGATGCAATACTCATTCATTCCTTCTAGGCAGAAACCATGGGCAATGTTATTTTGGCCTTCTTAACTCCATGACTAAAAGATGAAAATCGTATGCGTACCATTGCCTTACATGTATTTGCATTCTGTGACTGGTTTCAAATGATTCAGAGCATTTTTATGGTAACAATCATGCTCTTCCGCAACATTTTTGATGACTTTTTCCATGTCCGGATATTACAATTACATTAGAGAAAGAGACTCAGAACTGACTAGGGAGCCATGATCTTAAGGTCCAAACCTGAATGCACTCTCTCCCACATGGTTTGCTTCAGCAAAGCCTTTGCATAATACTACATTTCCAACAATAAAAGTTAGCAACTGTGATTAAAAATAATCTTTGTGACAATCAACCAGGTTTATGGAGTGCTAAGATAACTAATTTCCCAAAGAAAAAGGATTTCTGTGGAGAACATTCTAGTAGCAAACAAAACTTGGATCAGTATTAAGTCATTTATCTCTGTTTTATATGCATCACTCATGCAAAAGCATCTCTACTGCTGCGAAAAGGAAACTGGATAAGGGATGGAGAGAAAATGAGACAATGTTCACGTCTCTTAGTTGTTGAAGATGCTAACACACTCTGCAGTAATACCTACAGTGGTCTTGGGGGGACTCAGGACTATCCTAATTCAGAAAGTTTATGGCTGAAGAGGGAATAAAATAGCTTGAGGAAAATAAGCAAGTTTTTGGATCCCCTCTTCTCAAACCTCACTGAAGAGGTGTTTTCAGAGCAGTTTTAAGATACTAGGCAGCAGTTAGCAACTTAATAAATAAATTAATCAATAAATTAATCACACCAAACCCAAATCATTGTCTAATTCCATGATCAATGAGTCACACTCACAACGTCACTTAAAAAAATAAATAATAAATGAAAAGAAAAATGGGGACAAGGGATAGATCTTGCTATGTAGCCACTAATCAACAAATACATTATTCAGTGACAGGACAAGAGGCAGTGGGAACAAGCTGAAACACAGGAGGTTCCCTCTGAACGGTTCCCTCTGAACATCAGGGAACACTTTTTACTGTGAGGGTGACCGAGCACTGGTATAGGTTGCTCAAGGAGGTTTTGGAGTCTCCATCCTTGGAGATATTCAAAAGCTGCCTGGACACGGTCCTGGGCAACCAGTTCTAGGTGGCCCTGCTTGAGCAGAGGCTTGGACCAGATGACCTCCAGAAGTCCCTTCTAACTTCAGGCATTCTGTGATTCTGTAATTATTGACAGAAAAAGAGTTAACAGATGATAAAACCGAAAGGGAGTGTCATGAACACCCATGATAACTTGTGACAGGATATAGGCTACAGCCCAAAGCCAAAATGCATTAAGTTACAAACAATGGTTCTGTGAACAGCAGAACAAATGAAGATTGGTTTCCTACTGTCTCTCTCTTGCTTCCTCAACTTCTGAGCTGAATTATACTGAAATATTCTGTTATCTCTGCCTTTCTCCTTACAAAGCTTACCCCACAGTATTTGGCAGCATTCCATAGACCACTCCAGCAAACAGGTCCCAAAGATGTTATGGCTGCAGCATTTAACTGACCTGTTCAGGATCATGCAGTAAGAGTGACAGAATGGGTAGAATAACCTAAAATGAACATCAAGCACCTGACCTTCAGCCAGGGCAAAAGCTCACGGTGAGCACTTTCCAAGGCCTGCCCCACTCTCAGTTTCAGACTGAGTGTCTTAATAAGAGGGACTGGTGAGATCTGTGGGAACCAGATGATGCCAAAATTGCCTGTTGTGAAGATCAGAGATCAGGAGGTAACTGATAAAATGTATATATGTACACATACGTGTGTGCATACACATACATTTGTGGTAACCAGTACCTAATAACTGAACACAGAGGTGTCTTTCAGCTTGACTCCAGCAGCAATACGGAGTATATGTTCATGAATCAGATTTCCTTTAGATGCCTTTAGAGATAATGAGCAAAACTAATTAAATACCATCAAATAAGTAATGGCATTCTTTCTCCACTAAACTGAGGCATGAATTTAGTTCTTGAAATGCTGTGTCAAAGCTGCACTCTGGGAAGGACTAGTAGCTCTTGTTGGCTGAACAGAATGTAACCAGATCTCAGGGACTGTACATGGTATTTAAACTAGCAATTGTTCAAATCAGCAAGATCCTGAATGGAAAGGAATGCTGAGAAAGGAGTTCCCAGCTGCATTAATTTCTAATCCTGTCTTTTCCCAGAAATCATTATATAGCAAAGAGGTCAGCATTTTTCCTTCGGCTTCATCCAGGGTGACAGCATATTTATGTGTTTGACAGATATGATCATTACTTGTCACCATTCATTATGGATCCCAACCACACTTCCCACACCCTGCTTTGAAAGTACACACATATCGAAAATGCAGAAAAATAGGTGAGCAATTATATCAATTTATTCCACTTTGAATTCTAAGCATTGGAAGAAGCACATTTGTCAATGCTTATTCAGTTGATGGAAAAGGTCAACTTGTACAGAAGAAACAGTTGCTAACACAGTATTATCTAATCTTTCTGTCACAGGTAGTTTTAACGTACCCTTCACATGGAACCTACATTTAGAAAAAGGGAAGGGCAACTTAACAAAACAAAGCAATTCCAACATTAGGTAAAGAAAGCAGGGTTAGAATTAATAATCTAACTACCAGTTTTGGTGGCAACATTGTAAAGATTTCTGCAACGTAGAAAATGTCTTAAAACATCAGTAGTAGCAGCAGACATGCAATAAAGATGTCCATTACTATAAGTGGAGGAAGATTTTGTTTGGGGTTTTTTGTGAGGTTTATTCCTCCAAAACCACCATTTTAAATAAATAAAGCAAAAATTGCCAATTCAGAAGACAGATATGTACAGTTCAACTACAGGGGAGACAGACAGCTTTCTGTTACCCTATAAAAGAAGAATTCCAGGAACCTTGCAGGATTTTTTATTCATAGCAGCACCTAGGCTTTATAACGTGAGTCAGAGAAAACTGCTATGGGACCCCACAGCTACTCCTTGAGAATCTGAAGACATTCAGATCACGCTTAGTCAGGAATACAGCATAGAAAATATTTTTATGTTAAATAGATGTTTTCATAAGTTTGTATTCAATAAGCAGCATTTTTGACTTTGCGAGGCAGCTCTTCATAGGGCGTCATCTATCCTCAGGCAGAGACTGAGGTGAAGGGAGTTCCTGCCACTTGCAAAAGGGATCTGAAGTCCCTCAACAGTGCTTGGTGCAACCACTCACATCTCTGAAGTTCCATATGGACCTAAATGCCTGGAAGAAGACAACTGTCACTGTATTATCTTGATTTTCTAACAAGCATGAATAATATACACAAAATCCACTCCCACCCCTCTCAGAATTACATGTCCTAGCAGAGATAAGGTTGTGTGCATTTGGTTGTCAAACAATTTAGTGGGTTATACTGTACTTGTAGCTTGTGCCCTGTGCATGGGCTGTGTGCAGCTCTGCCAGCCCTGCGATGGACCCGGGGATGACAGCACTCTGCCACTCACAACACATTTGATTTGCTCTGGGTCCTGATATTCAGAGCCCAGACCAGGACGCTAATCTGCCAAAGCCGTCTTGGTGGAAGTATGAGGTCCTGCACACCCAAGTCCACATATGCACACAAAGCAAACAACACTCCATAGTGGAGCTGGACAGTATGTCGGCTTCAGGTCAGGAAGCACTGATATACTACAGTTAGCAAAAAAAAGAGCACCTATAAAAGAGTTATTCAGAAAAAAATTTCCAAAGTAAGAAATACCCCAAAGAAGTAGATTCTGTTTTCTGATTTCAGGAACAATATGACCTTTATGGAAGCCTTCCTTTTTTTCCAAAGGAAGAAATCTAATAAAAATGATTTTAAGTTTTGTTACTTAGATAAATCTTTTAGAGGTGCCTTAAAACCAAACATATTACAATAATTTATTCTAAAAGGCCATGCTCACAGTTTTCAGGGGCGAGAGTCTGAAATTCCTTGTTTGCCTGCTTCCCCCTGTTCAAGAGTAAGTTGCAGAGTTGACAGGCCAGGCTAACAGAGTGCCAAGCTCCTTACCTATGTGACAGTCACAAACCTTGTACAAGTGTTACATTTCTGAGGACGGAAAACATAAATATTCTTAAATACTAAAGAGGAAGAAAACTGAGTAAATCACAAAACCTGACCTTGTCACAATGCTCACATACTTCTCTGCATACATTTTCACAGAACCCAACAGCAGCCATTAGGAACTGTAACTGTCAGGCAGTGAGACATCAAAGCTTTGCTGAATACTCCAAACCTGGGATAATTCATTTCAATTAAGGGCTGACAAATGCTGAGCTTCGCTGTATCCAGTAAAGTCAGTTATCTGTGACAAAAGATGCACTGATATGGAGAAAAAGAAGCGGGTAGCCCCTTCCATCTCATTTACTGTGGTCCTCTTACCACGTTTCTGGCCAACAATGCTGGCAGCATTTTCTTACTCCAGATCCTATACTTGTTATGCCATGCATAAACCATATCGATTCTCTCCGGATAACAGGACACGGACTTTCACAGCCATCTGTACAACTGAAATGCAGCCTAAGCTGTCTTCTCTACCTATATCACGTGAACTTGTGCACCACTCATATCCATCCAAAAACCTCCTGCAGAAATAATTTCCCAGGTCTATGCCTTTGAACACGTCACCTCATCTATCTGTCACTTACCACTCTGCTCTGCCATATCAAATATAAGGTACTTGTCCTGACTTCCAAAGCCTGTATAATTTGTTACGGCTCAGTCATAACTTCTTGTGTGCGATTCAATTGTTGATGTCTATAGCTGTCATGACCTATGATCTGCACTCTGTGACCACCATAGTTAGTCTGATGTCTAACCTTCAAAGAGACACCTTCCCATCAGCCCCTGAGGAGCTCATTCACAGTCCCGTACACTCTCCTGCATGTAATACCTACAAAAACTTTACAACAGCCAGGTTAGTCCAACTGCTGGTTATTATGCTAACTTCTTTTAGAATCATAGAATAGTTTGGGCTAGAAAGTACAATCAAAGATCATCTAGTCCAACCCTCCTGTAATGGGCAGGGACATCTTTCACTAGATCAGGTTGCTCAGGGCCTCATCCAACCTAACTTTCAACATTTCCAATGATGGGGCATCCACAACTTCACTGGGCAACCTGTTCCAGTGTCTCACCACCCTCATAATATGAAATTTCTTCCTTACATCCAATCTAAACCCACCCTCTTTCAGTTTAAAACTATTGCCCCTTGTCCTGTCACTACAGGTCCTAGTAAAAAATCTCTCTCCATCTTCCTTATAAGCCCCCTTTATATCTCGAAAGGCTGCAATAAGGTCTCCCTGAGCCTTCTCTTCTCCAGGATGAACAACCCCACTCTCTCAGCCTGTCCTCATATGGGAGGTGCTCCAGCCCTCTGACCATCTTCGTGGCCCTCCTCTGGACTTGCTCCAACAGGTCCATGTCCTTCCTGTGCTGAGGACTCCAGAGCTGGACGCAGTACCCCACATGGGGTCTCCTGAGAGTGGAGTAGAGGGGGAGAATCACCTCCTTTGACCTGCTGGTCATGCTTCTTTTGATGCAGCTCAGGACATGATTGGCTTTCTGGGCTGTGAGCCCACATTGCTGGCTGATGTCCAATTTTCTGTCCACCAGTACCCTCAAGTCCTTCTTCACAGGGCTGCTCTCAACAGTCTGTAAATTTAGCCTGCCATTGCTTGTGTTGGACTCCATCTGCTCAGGGTCACCTCCTCTTTTTCATTCATGTGGCACTCAGGACAAAGAAGAAGCCAAAATGTATTGATGGCAGACGATGCGACTGTTTTTTCTTTGGGGAATGAGACCTGACCAAATTCAGGACTGGGATGTGAACATGCTGAAGAGGGTCACGTCTCTCATCATTAGCTGCCTGAAAGTAAGGTGTCTCACTAAACCTGTCACATAGGATCTATTTACATTTATCCGATTCAGAATTAATTAAGATGCTTATCTGCTGGCAGGGACAGCTGAATTGTCTCACTTTAGGAGGCCTATTGTTTGGTATGGTAATGCCCACCTTGGAGTAGGAGGCAGCAGGCAAGGGCATGAGGTTATTGGTTTCTCCAGCTTCTTGCCAGGGACTCTCAGGACCACTCGCCCTGATCCACTGAGGACCTGCTCCCACTTGGGCGAAGTCCAGCAACCTGTGGTAACTTCCTGACTGCAGTGCCCCTCGCCACAGCCAGGTACCTCAACTCAGACGGTGACAACACCCGGTCTCACTGAGAGGGCTGAGGATCTTGGGGACCACTGCCACAAGTTTAACCAGCTCCTGGAATTTAACATTCTCTATACTGACAGCAAGTTGGATTTAAGGAAAAAGGGATGAGCCTCCTGGTCTGCCTGCCCTGAGGTCAATACATTGCCTGCTCTGGACTAATGGGGGCTTCTCATATGTGCCTTGAATCAAGTTTCAGTGAGAGGCAGAGAGCTAAACTGGCTCGGGAACACTGTGGTCTCTCTTAACTGTGGAGGAAAAATTTAAAAAGATTCACTATTCTTCTTTTTCTTCTGGACAAGACCACACGTTTCACCTTTTTTTCTACTCCTCAGCTAACTTGAAATCGGAGACAGAGCACTCACCTGCCTCCAAAAGACTTGATGTTAGCTGTTACAGGCTGCAAGATTTGACAACACTGACAACTTTACCTGATTTTGTAGGAACGCATTGTTGCTGCCTCCTTTTTGAAAACCAGAAGGTTTGACTGCTTGTTCTCAGCTATTAGCACAAGCTTGGATCTTGCAGGTATTTCTTTCTCCTTGTTCCTTACCTACCCTCCCACCCCCCCAAACTAGCACAGCTTAAGAGGAACAAAGAGGTTAAAAAGAGTAGGAATTGATTTTTTTTTCCCCGCCACCATTTGGTGCTGCTGTGGGACCACAACAAATCTTGGCTCTTTATCCCTTTTTTAATAAGGATAAATGTGACTGCCAGCCCCCATGCCACATGACCACCCTTTATGTAAGAAAAAACGCCATCTGCATACATTTCAATTTCATGAGACAAAATGCCTACCTCATCTAAAATCTCTCTCCAGGGGTGTGTATCAGAGTTACCTCACCCTCAAACATCCAGCTGCAGATACAAGTCACTAAGCACTTACACTGGTCAGAAACAGACCCAAACATGGCACATACAAAAAGAAGACCCTCACTTATAGTGACCATTCCTGGCTGGGCTTAATGGCAGGAGCGTGATTTCCAATTTCATTATGCCAATTTTGGGTATTTTGAGTACTACAACTCAGGAGTCAGGAATCTGTGAGGAGTGAACCAGAGACCCCCAGTGCTGCAGCAGCCAATGATGCATGGGTGTATGCTCCAGCTGACGTGACAGAGACAACACACATGACATGAGAATGCACATCAGCCACTGCTTTGAGATGGAGGAGTAGAGCATAGGGCTCCCTCCTTAGCAGTCCCTTCCTCATGGTGTGCACTGGTCAACATGCTGCCTCCCTGACACAAATCAGCAACCCCCAACACCACTCAGTCAGCAGGGCTGCCATGGAAAGCACATGCTGCCCCATGTTTCATGATCTAGTTCATAGAGGCCCTGGTGCAACCACAGGGAAAGTCATCTTCAGCCTCAACCAGGAGATGCTCTGTGTGGCTGCACTCGCAAGAGCTTTGGGGAGTATTCACTGAGCACGAACAAACACACTTTTCACTCAGACAAGTGCAGATGGAGCAAATCAAAAAACACTTTCTTATCAGAAATTCAGTCTCTCCTCCCCACCACCAGCCATCCCCTGACAAATTTCGGGTCTCCATCAAAATACAGATTTATAGCTACTCAAACAAAGTCAACACATTTATCAAGATCAGAAAACAAACATTTTCTTCCCCTGTTTTATTCCCAGAAATGCCTGAAATGTTCTGGTCACTATTCTCCCAAACAAAATAATTAAAACAATATGGCCTAGAGCAGATATCCATCTTCAAAAAACTCATCCCAAGCTGTCAAAGTGTAGCACATCTTAAAAAAAAAAAAAAAAAGAAAGGAAATTAATGAGGTCTTCATAAAAGATGCTATTCCTAAGGGTGCTCAATGAGACTGTGAGTGAAGCTGAGGCCAAGCCGATACTTCCTCCCAAAGCACATCCCACTGCACGGTCAGTGGTGTGCCAGCCCTGGAGTGTGCTGAGCAGCGGTGGCTGCCAGTCCTCCCCAGGGGCACGATGGTCAGCACGTGAGCTCTCACTCCAAGCACAGGATTAAAAGAATAAACTCCAGGCCATGGTAGTGAATTAAGTCTAGCTTTAAAGCAGATGGATATGATTAATAATCCTACAGATTTTTTTAAGAGCACTACAAATGTTTCTCAAGGAGCTTCCCTGATCCAACTCTACCATGAACCCCTCTGCTTTGGTGTGACACAAGGGTTTATCAGCACTCCTCCAGTAAAAGCACACAACTGTGTCATGGCTCATCTCTAGTAACACAACCAGCCTCTGATACAACTCACAACAAACCCACTATCTTTTATCTCACAGTACATTGCTTTTTTCCCCCTCAACCTTCCTTGCTCCCTCTCACCTTTCTCTCTACCTATAAACATAAATGACTTTGAGAGCATTTCTACAGACTCATGAGTGTATTATTGTAAAAAATACACACATATTAATTACACTTGAAAAAAATAAACTCACAAAATATATCACCTAAGTTTTGTTTTTAAAAAATAAGACTAACATGAAATGCCTATCACATTATAACATTCAGATCTTACTGATTAAAATTGGTTAAAATGTGCACACATGCACCCAGAGAAAAGAGAAGGTGAACTCAGCCACTCTCAGAGCAGATATATTTAACTGAAAACTGCCTTCATATTTTGCTCCCTGCAAGGAGTGAAACTTCTAAATGCTATAAGCAGAATAATCAGCATTACTAACTACTGTACTTCAATCTCAACTTATTCTATGTTTTTGAAACTCTTCAGTCACTGATGCCTTTGCCCTAGAAGGTCAATAATTTAAGAAGACAATATTTTGCCTTTTTAGAGCTCTATATATCACAAGAAGTGTTGAAGAAAGAACTTCACTGAAAGCCCTTGATGAAACACTCCTCTGAAAAAAAACAGAAATCAATAAAATCTTTGAAGTGTTGTTCTGAAATACAACTGGTCTCATTTTCTGATGTGCCAGCATAAAACTGACTTCTGAGCAATTTCTACAGAAAGAAATAAGTAGGAATTGTCTTATTGGAAACGGAGGCCACAATAAAATCAATAGAAAACTTATACCATCTTTTAGATAAATGCTTTGAGAGGCTAACAAAAAAAATAAACAAATTCCATAAACATTTAAAAAAATCAGTGACAGACAAATGCTTGAATTTAGTGAGGCATGTGTTCAGCATCTAGCTGGAATTTTGGTTGGGGGGAAAGAGGAATTTGAGCTCCCAGTTCCAAGGATCCTGCCCATTTTCTTGAAAAGAGGGTTGAAGAGGTTTGCTGGCAGTGCCTGCAGCCTACCCAGCAGTCCCACCGCTGCTGGTGTGGCTCAGGAGGATCACACACATCCCACAGGAAAGGGCACACCCAAGCCCACAGCAGTCTGCTGCAGCAGACATAGAAGTTCGTCTGTGCTTAGTTAATTTCAGTTTTTTACCACAAGCATTGTTACCCTTTATTGTACTCAAACCCAGCAGGGCCCATGCCTGCACCACATTCATCAATTTGTATATAGCCAACAAGCTTTAGCTTCTACCCTTTCAAACATCCACCGTGTACCTGCCACAGACCCGCTTTGCACCAACAATCTCCTTATGCATTTATTCTGCTCTTCACTAGAGTGCCATGATATCTATGGAATTGTACAACCCTAATTAATCCCAATGAATGATTAATAATCACATAGCCCACACAGATTACTAGAGTAATTTAGAACCACCAAATTATAATACTGCCCAATAGGGTTACAAAAGACTTTGTTGTCCTTTCTTAAATAAAAATTGATAATTTATAATGTACAATGAAAGGTGCACAGCTTGCCATTTCTCTTCAGATGTTCAGTGACATCTTTGTTTCCAGGGCTATAATAGCACTTACAGGATACTCCTAAGCATCAAAGTCACGTTTTAGCTCCTTCAAATGTCATCACATTTTCATGTTGCATTGGTAAGAAATGTTTTTGATTCAATATGATATTTTTTATGCATGTCACTGCCTTAATAGGTTTTCACACAGTTATTATTTTTTTAAAAAAGCGTATTTTTTTTATGTGTTAAAGCATCTTTGTGAGACTGCTATTCAAAAGGCATTCCTTGGAAGGAAGGTTAGAAGCAGTCAGAAGAAGAGACTGTTGTGCCGGTTTTTTTTCTAGCATCCATCAAGAGGAGCACAAAAAAAACACTCAGACCACTTCCAAGTGACCATGTGCAATGGTCTCACAAAACTGCTGATCAGTACTGAGCACTGCCTTGTCCTTGTCTTGCAGCTCCCACCTCTGAAGCTGCCCGCTGAACAGATGCTTCCACTCCTCCTTTCATGTTCCACATCTTGTTTTATTTTGAAACATAATTCAGCATCACTCCCACACTGCAATGCTCTGTGCAGCCTCAGAGTTAAATTATTAGTAGTACACGAACACGCTGGCAGCATTGACATGCTCATGCCACACCAGGCATCTGACAACACAAAAAACGTTCCTTGCCCAAACCAGACTGATGTCACTCTGACCTTCAGGCAAACACTAATGTCAGGAACTCTTTGCTAAATTCATTATGTATTTAGTGTTTTTCCTGGAAATATTCTCATTTGTAATCTTGTGTCATATAATCTTAGGCTCCGGATTATATGATTTTCATAATGGTCTGGAATCGAACTTATATTAACATTATAATAACAACAACATTTTAATAACAGTATTACAAAACCAAACCAGACATATTTATATTTCCTTAATTTTGAGATAAATAATTGCAAATCATAGAAAAGAAACAGATGGGTAGTCACAGCAAACAGAAGCAGATACGGTCTCTGTTTAAACTGTTGCTGACTCGTGTCACCACATCACCGCTTCAGCAAAATAAATCAGACAACATCCCACTACTCCATGAGCTACGGGCATTTCACGTAACCAGATGCAATGATAGGAAATATGCCAATATTAACATGAAGTACTAATGTTTTAAATTACAGACATCACAATTTGATGACTACTGAAATAGTGCAGGGCTAATTTGTAAAACAGAAGAAGTGTCCACACAGGCAGCCATGGACCTAGCAACATCTCCAGGGTCATGCAGGTGACTTTCAGTGTCCTCTGAACGGTCTTTAAAGGCCTAATCTTTTAATGATCTTTAAATGGCTTTTAAAATCTTCCGCAATATTAGAGGGTCCTGGCACGGTTAATGGGCAACAACTATTCTGAAGTAATGTGAAAGACCTCTCAACATCTCTGTTACACCTCGTTTGTAGTAACGGGCTCCAGACTACACTAACATTTTTTTTTGAATCAGAGCAGTTCCTAAATATTCAAAGTAATCAGTGTGATTACTCTCCAGCTATATATATGTGTGGGTGACATATGGGATCTCAGTGTCTTTCACCCTTTTTCATACTTGTACGAGCAAAAAAATGGCTTGATGTCTTCATTAATATTTTGCAGGCCACTAACACATGCTATGAAATGCAGCCTTGAGTGAGAGGGGAATGAACGAACTTTCTGAGTCACTGGCAATTACTTTTGAAAGATCATGTAGATCTAGCAAGCTTCTGAAGAAGCAAAAAAAGGAAAATGTGGCCTCTGTCTTTCAGAAAATAGAGGTCACAGTTACCCAAAATGCAAAATAACGTGCCTCTGGCCCTTCCAAAGGCAGATCAGCCGAGTCCCTTGTCCTCTGCCCATGGGGTGAACATACTGCTTGGATGTCTTCTTGAAGGAGTTATGAAAAGAGGAGAAAATTTCTAAGCTACCCATGGGACAGTGACCAAACCGTAACCTGGAAGAACAGCAGCTTTCTTCATCACAACTTGCCTTCAGGAAAAACAACGAAGAACCTGAAAGTTCGTTTCCAAAGTAGAAAATCACATCCAAGGGGACAATGCTTTCTCCCCAAGCAAAGTGCTCCATAGGAAATGCTTGACTTTGTTTTAAAACCATTTAATAATTTACAAAGAAACACTATCCACAATATACCTAACCCAAATTTTACCTTATTGGGTGACAGAAAGTGGCAAGTCTGTCACTGTGAACCATATGTTAGACATAGCTAGCAATTCCTCTGCTTATAAATCTGCCTGGCTTTTATGAGCACTTGCTGAAGTCACGGTGATGAGGTTGTTACTTCATAACTGAATAATGCAGTTTTATGGCTTGTAAATTCCCTACTGAATGGTTTAATGTGAACTTGTGGAAAAAAGAGAGGAAGGCAGAACGGCTGTAGAGGAAAATCGCCGCAGAAGCCTGCCATCCCCACTTCCCAGAGGCAACTCCACACTCTCTCTTACTAAAGGCTGAGTCTGCAGCTTCAGAAGGCACTAGGGTTTTGAAAAAACATTTCACGATGCATGACAAAAATGGTGAAATGTGTTTCACCTTTGTTCTCTGCATCGGTTTGAGAGTAAAAAGAGTGTATTTAGAGGCTGTGCTGACCATGTTTCTTTCATCAAATAACATCTTGCTCCCCAAAGTTATTTCAGTGGACCTGAAGTTGCTGCAGGTCAGATCTGAGCCTCTGGAATTTCTTGGGTTGTAAAACCACCCTATTCCACAAAGTTTATGTTAACAATAGAAGACAAGAGTCCTGGAAAAAAATACTACCAGAGAAACTAAAATAATTTCTAAAAAAAATTAAGTGCTTTATTGCAAAAATAAAGGGGAGAAAGAGAAATTGCAATACAGCATTGCAGCATAGCGATGTCTGAACTTGAATGAAATATTACAGCAGAAGAGGGAGGAGAATTCACAGAGAAACACACCAAAGATGACTACAAAGTATAAAAGATTAAACTGTTTCTATGCTACACGCTAACCCCCAGGGTATTTCAGGGCATACATATTCTCAGATACTGTGCCTAAACAAGAGTCTGAGGAAAGCCACTTCTGTCAATTAAAGGCAGGTTTATTTTACCAGTGCTTAAGTGGCCATTTTATTCCCTGCCAAACTACAGATTGCTTTGAAAGAGAAAAGGTTTCTTCTTTATTATGATGACTCTAAACCAGTTACAGCTGTCTAACAAAACAGATGTGGGATGGCAGAAGTGGAGGAAAGTTCACTGGATCAACTCTAAAGGAAATAATTGTGAGACAATACGCTATTCTGAAACCCTAAGTCAGTGCAGAAATGCTAACAGCTTTCATGTGGACTCCCCCTTCATTCCCAACAGCACGCTCTGCTGACAAATGCAGGCACTGGTGAATTGTGCTTGCTTGCTCCTGGAAGGCACCGACACTGCAAGCTGCTGCAATGCTCAGAATTTTAATGTTGCCCTATCACAAGAAGAAACAAACACAGTGATCCTTATCATGATGGTGTCCTGCCCCTCCCTGCCATAATTTTCCTCACCTTTTTCATTTCCTGCAGTCAAACTGAATACCTGCAAACAAAGAAAAGCAGTCTTCCTTTTCCATTTTCCATTATCTTGTTGGGTATACCCCATATATTATACGGAATACTTATTCACCGTGTAATCAGAGCACTTATTCACAGTCAACACTCCAGTCACTAGAGCTCAAGGGAACATATTTGAGCTATCTTTAAATTAGCTATCTCAGTATTGATAGCAGGGTAGCTATCATAACACAGAGCACAGCACAGCATGCCGAATATTGCAGATGCTTGAAAGTTACCACAGGTATTTCTAGGAGAGCTGCAATCTCAACAGCATTAGCAATCAGGGGTTTATTTTCTAACTATTTATTGTAACTATCACAAGTTCAGAAATTAAGAAGGGAGGATAGTGAAATGGAGAAAGAGAATCATAGAATCATAGAATGGTTTGGGTTGGAAGGGACCTTAGAGATCATTGAGTTCCAACACCCTTGCTATGGATAGGGACATGAAAAAAAACCCCATGAATCAGCTGAAGGAAGAAAAAAAAACAAGCTCACCTCCTTCATCCCTTAAGTTATTCAGGCTATTAAGTAGGATTATTTACCAAATTACCATGTAAAACAATCTTTTTGGCCTAGATCTAGTCAAACTGAAGTCAAGGGGAAAAAAAAAAAGGTAAAATGAATGGGATGAGGCTATCGGCTAGAGAGACTTCCCAGGGCTTATGACTGCATAGAAATGTGATGACAAACACTAGGAATTTTGGAAAGACATGACTTTGACTAAAGCTTAGGACCCTGAAAAAAGCTCAATTTGCAGCTGTGTAACGAACTCTTACATGTTTGCTGAAATTTTCTCATAGGAAAGCAAAAAAGCATATGCTTACTTTTGTGTGAGAAAAGGATACAGTCCTGGTCAGTAGGATGGATGGATAAGGGGAGGTCCTCAGGTATGACGCCCAAGCAACATCTAACACTCGTATTTGCTTCTTCAGGCTAAGGACACTCATAGGTAATTAGTGCTAGGAAATTGCCTACATTTGGAAAGTCACATCAGGCTTCATATACACAAGTGAAAGATCAGCAAAAGGACAACACAACTTAAAAAACAAACTGAACTTTCTTACTGGTCAGCCTTGGTTGACTTAAACCATTATCTGAGCAACTCAAATGTTTTGGATCAGAGATCTTGATGCAAGGGAGTAGGTATAGATAGATGAGCCATCAGTCAGTTCTTCCTCCTTCTGTTTTGAGACTTATGATCTATATACACAGCTTAAAGAAGCATTCCCACTGACGCATTTTCAATATTTCACGCACTTAATCCTAACTTTCATCCACATGGCTTGCTTAGTCAGATAATTTATATGATCAATTTGTTATGAAGCCAAGAATTACCAGTATACATTATGAAAGATCTGGAATAATTATACCAAAAATTATACCAAAAAAATTGTTTGAATTATAACCCAAAACTTGCATAAAGCCCTAAAACTTATGCAAATTTACGGTAAACTGAACCCTCTTCTCTCATTCCAGTGGACTACCACATGTCAGAGGTCTCGTACAACCCAAGTAGAGATATGGAACAAAAATGAGCCCAAAAGCCAAACTATATCAAAAAAGATTTAGTTTACAAAAGAAATGGTTCTATAAATACCCACTAAAAGCATTCCTGGCAAACACTCACCAGAGGGAGTGGCACAGATCTATAAGAGATAGCAAAGATGAAGGCTGAAGCTTAATTTTTTTCTAAGATATATCAGATTTTTAGTCTCTGTAGCCTCTAGAAACAGAAAGTGAATTTGATCATGTAAAAAGACTGTGATCAAAACCATGGGTAGTCATAAAACTGCTCTGGGGGAAAGGGATATTGAATAACACAAACGTTCAGTGTTGTATTATGGTCTGCACAGCTTCTTATCAATAAAAAATTTACTTACCTGAACATATCCTGGGGCAAATATTGTCCCCAGCTACACCAAGGCCACTCAACTGAGCTTCACGAGTTCAGGCAGATGCAGAAAAAGGCAGAATTATGTTATTTAGTGTAACCTATCATTTATGAACCATGCTAACAATACTCACTTTCAATAAAAGAAATATAAGGAAATATCTAAATAGGCTGTTACCGGTTAATTTTTTATATAGACGTATATTTCCCTTTTGGAGAAATTATACTGCAGTATATTCATGGGTGACTATCTATGTCCTCAGAGAACAGTAACATTAGAAATAATTATGAGCCATCTTAATTAATTAAAGCTGTTTTTCCACCCACTTAAGTTTTTAATCTATTGCTGTGCTAGCCAACTGAGAATTGACACACTGACAGTAAGGAACTGATTATATCACCACCGGCATTTTCTGAAAAAGCAAAGAGCCAAACACTGGCTTGTCCTTGGGAAAGAACACAGCTCTAGAAAAGAAAGTGGAACTAAAGCTGGTAAAAGCAACATCTGATGCAAGACTTCAGACTTTTCTGTAGCCATGTCCCTCCCCAAAGCCAAATCTCAGGAAGATGCATGCCCATACTGGTACAGGTAACAGGCCAGAATGAGATCAACACGACAAGCATGCCCAAAAGTCAACAAAACCAAACTTTCTTGCAACATGAAGGAACAAAACCACTATTATTTAATCTATGAGAGTTTTTCAGTTATGTCCAGCTCTGTTGGACCTGATATTCATCAACAAGAAAGTACTGATCAGGGATGTAAAAGCTGTGGGCACCCTTAGCTGTGGGACTATGAAATGGTGGAAGTCAGGTTCCTGAGAGGATGGAACAAGACAAACTATAGGATCGCAGCCCTGGACTTGAGGAGAACAGACTTTGGCCTCTTTGGGGATCTGCTTGGAAGAACTCCATGGGATACCATCCTGGAGCAAAGAGGGGTCCAACAGCTGTTTGATTTTCAAGGATCAGCTCCTTCAAGCTTGGAGCTGCTGTCTGAACTCAGACATAAAAAGGAAGTGTACAAGAAGTGGAAGCAGGGACAGGAGAAATGTAGAAACAGTCTGAGCATGCAGGAATGGGTCTGAGAAAACCAAAGCCCATCTGGAGTTTAATCTGGTGAGGAATGTGGTAGGCAACACCAAGAGCTTCCACAAGTATATCCACAGCAAAAGGAAGACTAGGGAAAATGCAAGCCTGCTGCTGAATGGGAATGGGAACCTAGTGACAAAGGACATGGAAACAGCTGAGGTATTAATTTCATTTTGTATTGACACACAGATTAAGTATAGACAAGAAAAAAGGCAAGTGAGATGGACTGAAAGGTGTCAGGGCCAGAGGATTGTGGCCAGTGACATCAAATGCATCTAGAAGGCCACTCACTATTCATGCACCCCATAGGCTGATACTGGGACCTGCTAAATACTGTTTAGCATCCCCATCAATCACCTGGACAGTCAGACAGAGTGCCCCCTCTGCAAGTTTGCAGATGGTACAAAACTGGGAGGAGTGGCTGATACACCAGATGGGTATGCTGCCATTCAGAGGGACCTTAAGAGGATGGACAAACGAGCTCAGGAAGTTCAACAAAGGAAAATGACAAGTCCTGCACCTGGGAAGGAATAACACCAAGCACCAGGAGAGGCTGGGATAAAACAGCTGGAAAGCAGCTCTGCAGAGGAGGACCTGAGGGTCCTGGTGAACACCAAGTTCAATATAAGCCAGCAATGTGTCCCTGTGGCAAAGAAGGACAACAGCCTTCTGGACTGCATTAGGCAGAGCATTGCCAGGAGGTGAAGGGAGGTGATCCGTCCCCTCTGCTCAGCCATGGTGAGGCCACACCTGAAGTGCTGTGTCCAGTTCTGGGCTACTTCGTGCAAAGGAGATGTGGGCATACCAGAGGCGGTGCAGCTGAGGGCCACAAAGAAAACTAAGGTCTTGAAGCATCTGTCATATGAGGAGAGCCTGAGAGAGCTGGGACTGTTCAGCCTGGAGAAGAGAAGGTTCTGGGGGACCTTATCACTGTATATAAATACCTGATGAGGGGGCGAAGAAGACGGAGTCAGAGTCTTCTCACTGATGCACAGTCAAAGAAAAAGGTAATAAGCACAAAATAAAATGCACATAATTTCATTTAAACGTCATTAAAAACCTGATTTTTTACTCTTAAGGATGGTCAAATGCTGGAAAGGGTTGCTGACAGAGATCGTGGAGTTTTCTCCTTAGAGATATTCAAAATGCAACTGGACGCAGCCCTGAACAATCCGCTGTAGTTGGCCCTGCTTTGAGCAGGGGGTTTGGACTATATGATCTCCAGAGGTGTCTTCTGACCTCAACTATTCTGTGACTGTGTTCTTCCTAGTATCCTGATACTTTGCTTCCTACAGTGTGCAAGTACGTGGCATTTTAAGAGCAAAACAGCAAAAAATACATATACATGGTTGCCTATACACAAGCAGTCTACACAAGTAGAGTAGCAGACGCCTTTACAGGCATGCAATGCTGTGCATTTCTGACTGCATGGAAGTTGTACCACAACCTCTGGTCTTTGGCTGAGAGAGAGAATTGACTCAAGCCCCTGCATAGCAGAAAAGCAGTTATCCCTTATTCATCATTTTTCAATCAAAGGAAAAGAATAAAAGAGTGATGCGCATTCTGCATGGATCAGGAATGTTGGGAAGCCAAGCGCCAGCAAGTAAACCACATCTGTACCCCTGGTATATCGTTTTACATGGTTGATGGCTGGAATGTGCTAAAGCAGCATGGCCCAATTGGCAGCTGACAAGTTGAACCCACTGCCTCCACTCAGCCTGCTGCCTTTTCCCGGGGCAGCAGAAAGAATGGCTGGCTGAGCAGCCAAATGCTCCCCCCGCGTTGGCTCACGTGCCTCTGGGCTCTGCTGGCTGGCTCTGAGGAGCAGATGGGAAGAGGCTGCTATTTCTGGGGGAGGGAGGGAATAATCCTTGTTTGCTAGAGGGGTGAGAAGCCTACTTAAGGAGGGGAAAGGTGGGAGTGGGGTGGTGGGGAAGGCAGGTGCTTGTATAGGCAGGGCAAAGACAGGCAGATGCTGTTAGAAGAGTTGGTGATGTTTAAGGTGGAGGAACAGGGAGTCACCCCCTCTGGGGTACCACAGAATGGATCCAGCTGCCAAGGTCACTTTGCACAAGTGCATATCCACAAATCCCTCCTAAACAGCAGTCAGGATTTAATGCCTTGTTCCTAATATCGCAGTCTTACACCTCCTAATTCCCAGCTTCCCCCTCCAGGTGTGAGCATGCTGCTTCCCTGCCCAGGTGCAATGCCCACCTCCTCTGGTGTGTGCACAGCTGCAGCCACCCTACAGTGCCAGCACACACGCAGTGAAACTGCACGGATGGAGCTGCCAATCTGGGAAGCCTCTTCCAAACCTGCATGTTCCTTCCTTACATACTCCTTTGACAGGTAACATTGTTTAAGTACCACCAGTGATTTAACTGAAACTGAATCCTGTAAATAGGAAGAATCCTATAAATAAGGAGATGCATTATCTTTTTGTCTACCAATAGACTGCTAATAGCTTTTACTGGCAGTCTCCTGTCTTTTAAAATTATTTTTTCTGGTTAATTTTACTTTGTTATGTTCTTTATTATGTTCTTTATCTCTGCAAAATTATGATGTAATTTTCCAGAGAGATATGTAAATCTACCTGTATGTATTGACATATGTAATATTAAACATAAGAGATGTGCCAGAATTTATGTTAGAATGTATCTAGTAACTTGATTGACCCAAGAGAGAACATGGACACTGACAGTCAGAGGAAAATGTATTTGATGCACAGATTCCATGCACTCACTGTAAACACATAACTGCACACACATATAAAAACCCCTGTGCTAGCCTTACCACTCCTAGACAGGGTAGTTCTCCAGTTGAATGCATAATATTGTTTCCAAAACAAAGGCAAACTCCAGGTCCTAAATCCAGCTTGCTTACAAGACCGGCTCACAAAGCTAATTCCCCACTGAGTCTGAAGTGAGGTGCCCATCTGCTCTTCTCAACTGGAGATGTATTTCCGCAATGATAAACAGCTGCTTGAAAAACTTTGAGGGACAATAACCTAGAACTAGATAAATGAAGACAAGCTATATGAGAAAAGTCGCTTCAAAAAAATGTGCATTTCTGACAACAAACCAAAGGCCTGCCTGAGATGTAAATACCCTCTCCAGCTGATGGTCCCATGTTAATCCCCCTAATCCCCTAGGATCCTCAGCTCCAGGGAACATTTTTTACCCCATGGAGATATTATTCATCTCTAAAAGCTGCAAGATGCTAGAGAGGTGGGGAATCAGTGCCACACACTGCAGACGCTGAGCACTTTGTGTCTATCTGTCTTGTTTGGCAGGACAGCCGGCATGGCAGAAAGGGCAGCGTGGCCTCAGCTGTCAGGAAGGGGAGTCCAGGCAGGAGGTGTCTGGAAGCAGCTGGGAAACCTCCCCACACTTTCTACTCAGTGATAAGCCAGCAATAAAACAATACCTTGTAAACTAAGTAAGCACCCAGATTTGGTGTGAACTTCCCTTCCAGTGACCCCTGCAGCACTGTACAACGATGGGAAAGCACCACAGCATTCATTTTACACGGGGGAAACTGGCAGCACATCCAATGGCAGTGATGGGAATGGAATCCAAACCTGCAACCCTGACTCCATGGTAATCCAAGAAGTTTTACCACTAATGTCACTGAAGGATCTACATCCACTGATGGATATAGAGAAAGATGAACACTGTGAGAGGCTGAGAGAAGAAAAATAACCTGAAATTTAAAACAAAAACCTGCAAAAATTGATTAACTCCTTTTGCTAGTAAACTGGCAATGTGCATGGGTAGCAACATAACCTTTCTCCATGATATCCTGCAAACACACGATGTCCTGGATCTGTTGTGATCAATTCTAGAAGCACAAAGATAATTGAATGCCCATAATGATTCCAGTTGAGGTCTCTGAGGTGTGGTACATGATAATGTCAGCACCACTATGCCTTGAGCATGATGCAGCACCACTCCCGTTATTTTCAGTCTTATACAATATTCCTTACCTTTTTTTCTATCCTACCATTAAGTTCTGATGGAAGTCCTCTCCCATGGCTGAGTCTCCGACCTCATCTTTGACCCCACAGCTGAGTCTCCAACCTCGTCTTTGACCTCTCTCAAGATCTGCTTGTATCTTTCTCTTCACCGGCCCCATCGTGTTAACGATTCTGCCTTCACGTTTCCATACACCACAGTCCCAGCCATGGCAGTCCCTGAGCCCTCCTTCAGCCACAAGGAACCATGTGCCTGCCCACTGGAGCTCTTTACATTGGACTCATTACACTGTTTTAACACAACTTCACTTCAGTAAAACATTCACAGAAAGGCCATGGGACTATTGTTTGAACAAGGACTTTTTTAAAAATCCCCAGACTGGGCTCACTGATGTTACCCACCTCTGAAGGAGAGCAGTTCACAGATTCAGGCAAGGTGCTAAAACACTAAACCTCATGTGCGGATAAAAGGCAACTATCTCTTGAATTGGTGTCACAGAGGGACACTGATTTCTCTTGTCACCATAAACAACCAGCACATTCTCTCCATACTGCAAATATAAAAACCAAACCAACCAACCAAACCCAATCAAACCAAACTAAATCAAATCAAAACAATGGCAGGTCAGAAATTGTTCTTAAAGACACCTATGACCCTAAAGGTTCCATCGTGCATTTGAGCTGCACGTCATGTCAGCAACAGCTCATTAATTTCAGGTCTTCACAGTGCTTTTGGGGATGGTAGGGAACAATCCCCACTCTTTCCCTGACCACTGCTTGGGGCAGGGCCATTGTTCATCCCCACTGGGAAAAGCAGAAGCATTCACCACCACCTCTCATCATGGGCAGGGGAGTGGAGCAACTCAGTCTGGCTGATACAAGGATGCACATGTGGTGATGGCTTGATCTTGTCAGGCTGCGTCCAGCACTACACACCATCAAATACACTGGGCATGGTACAGGCTGTTTAAAAGCCACAATGAGGAGACAACATGCTCTTCAGTGATAGATGGCTCTAAACAAGCTCATGCATAAAATTAGAAGCAATCTGTAGAACTGTAATCTCCATTCTCCCATGGAATTGAAAGGAGGATTATTATTACAGCAGCAATCCTAGAGCTGCTGTATCTAAAGGTCAGCCTGCAATTTCATTACCTCCACCCCCCAATACATACACACATAACAAAGACCAAACCATTCACATTTCAAGAGCTTGTACCTCCTCCAGACCTGTCATGTAGTATACAAATCAGATCCCAGAAGCACTCACTTGCCATAGCAAAACCAGAAGGCCTGTTGGTAGGTATATTTGAAGTTGAGGAGATCTAATAAAACCTGGGTACATTTTCATGTCAGCTTGTTTCACACACTTCAGCAAAACAGCTTTTACTTCTTGTTATTGAGAAATTTTGCACCCTATTAACCTGCTCTCTATTGTATCAGGAACATGAACACAGCAACACTATTCTCCTGTGCAGGAACCAGTGACTGGATCTGTGACTGGGGACTGATCCTTTCCCTTGATTCTTTCAGTCTCAGTACATTTGCAGAATGTAACCAACTTACAAACCACATTCCTACAGGATTAAAATGTGTACTGCTACCAGTAGTAGAAGGTGAATCACTGTACTGAAACAGAAAATTTAAGCTGGCATTGTCCCTTTAACATTGAGAAAGTTTCTTCTGAAATAAAAGCCATAATATCCATTGGTTTCAAGACATTTTAAAAATTGCTAAATGTTTTGTGATTGTGATCAGAGAAAACTGAATTATCTTCTTTCACGTAACAGCTTCACCTTCTAAAAGACACCATCAATGAGGAAATGATATACTAGTTCAATATGATGCTCAGCTACGATGACCCACAAGAATATCAGCAAAATTCTGGGTGATGAACACTGTAATATTGAACATTACAGGAGGATGAAGAAAAAAAATGAGGGAATCTTCGGTGCATTAAAAGCAATTACCAACTAAACTAAGATCAATGACTTGGCAAACTACAACACAGGAATGCTTTTGCTTGCTTGAAGTGCTTCATCTGCTCTCAAGCTTCAAACAGAAGCTTAACTTAGAGCTTCTGAATTTTATGACCTTCTACCACAATTTGCTTAGTTCACACCAAAACCTTTCAGATGAATGTATCAGTCAAGCTACTTTGATGGCACAAAACCAGTCTGGAGCTGTTGCAATGCATTCTGTTACACAGCAACAATACACCATAGGCCAGGCACTGAGATTATCTCAACCTAAAATGTACATTTACTCTTGGCACCAAACAGACTATTTGTTTGTAAAGGACTGTTGTACTTAGGTCATTATACAAAACTACAGGAAAATAAATCTTAACTTTTTCTTTAGAAGATCCGACATCAAAAAATCAAGGAGGCCTGGTAAAGAGCCGAATTTTGGTGGATTCAGCAGGTATTTTGGCAGGAAAAAGTAGGAACAGGCCAGAAAATACTTGCATCATCTGAGGCATTCCTACAAGCCAAACTGGATGACGCTTGCTATTAATTCAGTCCTAAGAAACTTATCCCTGATGAGGTTTTCTAAATGACTGGGTGAGGGATAGGAGCATGGTCTGGCAATTTTGCCCACCCTGCTTTTGTACCAGCAGTGCTCTGTATTCTCAGCAGAGAATATAAAAATCACCCTGCTCCAGAAGAAAGGAAACATGTCGGTGGGTACACAGGAGTGGCCTTTTAAAAACAGACTATGGATATTCATAAAAAACCCCACCACTTTCAGAATAAGTTGATGTATAAAAAATTTATTTTACTAAATTAAGAATGAGAAAAAAAAAAAAAGAAAATCCTAACCCAGGGATATGACTGCCTCCAAGATCCTTGCTGTACAGCCCGGATCCTTCTTCAAAGGACAATATCCCACCATCTCCAAATCCACCAAAAAGCTGTATATCAAATTATGTATTTAATTCATTTTATAATGCTATTTGTGCAGGAACATATTCCATGTAAGAGCAACAGCTGAACAAGAACATCCTGACCCGAAATGTTAGTCCCAATAGTTTTCTGTAAGGACATTTCCATGGTATTCCTGTGCCCAGCACTACCATAGTATTGTAAAATCTTTAACACGTGCATCCTTACAAAACTCCTGTAAGGCAAAGAAGTATTATTGCAACAGAAGATTCAGGTCTGTGCTACAGGAGGGATGTTACCACATCATATAGCATTGTTTTATACTCATCAGAGAACACAATCCTCCAACAGTCCCCGAAATACCTCTCATTATTAACACTGTACAGAGAATTGGTCAATAAGGATTACAATGGAAGTTGCAGGGGAAGCAGAGGTTTAAAATGCTGTTTTCCAAGCAGCCATCAGACTGTTCATTCACTCTTCTTATTCAGACCTAATATTTACAACCTTCAAACCTCTTCTGGGCTTTATTTGCCATCTCTGTAGGACTTAATGGGAAACTATTATTACAGAACTAGTGCTGGCCTGATTCCCCCCTAACTATCGGACTAAATCGAGAAAGAAGAACTCAGATCAGGAACTCAAGCCTTCTGAAGTTTTTCACGAGGAAGGAGAAAGAACTCACAGGAAATAAATATATTGAACCGTATTTTGATTTCCAGTCTAAGTCTGGCATCTTTTGCCTTATAATGACTGAATCTACACTACGAGAGAACAAAAAGGTCTGACCTTAGTTACAGTATGCTGACTAAGATGGGTACTTTGTCTGAAGAATCAAAAGCTATGGCAAAAGCTAGCTCATTTAGGAAAAAAAAAACATATTTGAATAGCATGGTGGTATGCTAGGGATAAAAGAAAAATGTATTGTGGTTGAAGTCTGGCATGTGTTTGGGAATGTAAAACAGAACACTTGCAGAAGAGATATTGGCAGTCTCAGTTATATACACGCAAGTTACTTCCACTATAATGTAGAGATTTCAAGTATTTCAAAAATCCAGATTTTTTAAAAAATCACAATACTTTTGAAATAGACTGCGAGAATGCACTGCATTTATGGGGATGAGGGATGGGATGGGGCAGGTGGAGAGGAAGTTCATCCATCATAGGGCAAGGAGATGCCTCCATTCGGGGCAGTGACACAGTTCTAGCACACACTTTTACATGCAGCTATAGGATTTCAGACTCAAATAAGAGTCAATTTTTACTACCCTATGTCTAATACAGCTTTGCCTTCAAAAGAAGGTCAATGTATATTTATAACCTTTAACTCCTCTTTTCCTCATGATTAAAAAAAAAGTTAGGTTTTTTTCTTCTACTAAGTGGAAAATATTCATTTTTATATAATATCATGTAAATAAACTGCCTTCTAAATGTGTAAATCCCACAAACTAGGTACTAAGTACCCTGGGCTTTTGCTTCAGAATAACAATTTTGCACAGTAGGTGCAATTTCTTCTTGAGTACAGCTAACCATTAGCTAACCATTAAAGTAACATTAACTTTTACTAAATAGTAAGGCACTTACGAATATTTCTTATGTAAAAATGGGACAAAAAATCTTGAAGCAAACAAAACAATGATAACATCTCCCACTATGACTATTAACAGACTTAACTACAAAAAAAAAATTTAAGGATTTCACTCCCTAAACAATTAAAATCCTACTAGGGTTCAAAAAAGGAAAGAAAACTGAATATATTTAACATTAGTTCATTTAGCACATGATAAAATCCAAAGGAAACTTGTTTATCTACCTCTGGAAACAGCTTCTCTTAAAAATGACTGTGCTTTGTTTTCTCCCCATGCAAGGAAGTATCTAAATCACTGCTCTACACCACCCACACAGCCACACACTCACACCCTTGCCAAAACCCAGCTTTATGCTTTCCCTTTCACAGAGAATCAACGCTCAACCTTAGTCCTGTGAAACCAAGCTGAAGCTTCTCTGGTTGTCACCAGAGCACCAGCAATACCCAGTGATGGTTCATCCTACCCAGGTGAGTAGAGGTGGGTAGCTCTTTCTGCTGACTGTGGAGGAAGTTAACAGCAGCTTTCCCCAGGCCAGATGCTTAATGAGAGCCAGATGGATCCCAGTATGACCAGGAGAGACGTCTAGCGCCCACCACAAAGGAACCCTGAAGCACAGCAGCCAGCTAGGGCTGGCTAGTGGGGGTCCCGGGGTAGTCACTGGGCCACCTTTCCATGGGGAATGGGCCAGTCATATGGGAGCACTTGCAGCTCTGACTTCTTAGAAACATGAGTGGTTCAGCAACAACTCCGTAACTACACAAGGAAATCCATGGAAGGAGGTGGGGTACAACAGCCACTCAGTAAAAAGGGTGTGCATGGACCTCAAAAGTGACCCTTACACCTCAAGTGAGTTTCATCATTCCCTGCCTATCCAAGATCACTTTCCTGTATTTCCACTCTGCAACCTGTTTCCTCTCCCAACTGCTAATGCAAAAAATGTCTGAACAACGGTCTGTAATCCACCTGATCCACTCCGCTACCGACTCCAGTATTTTTGCATTGTAGGTAATGGACGTCAATGGCACCAATACAATCCTGCAGTTTCCTCTGTTGTTTTCTCCAGATAACCTTCATTCAGATGGTGTCAGTGAGGCCACTCCCTTACGGCAGGCATTGTTCATATGAATAAAGGTCACTTACTTGGCCCCAAATGCAAAAGAAGAGGCCTACAAGACTAGTGCACCTATTCCAGCTGACTCAGGCTGTGAGAGCCCTATGATCAGGGTATGAGAGGACCGGAAAGTGCCCTGCATCAGTGACATCTTTCTTATATCTGCATATATACATATGTAGCTCTATATATTTAAACAAGAAGAGCCAAAGACACTCTATTTGCTCCAGCTAGTCACTGAGATGTGAAGAACCTCTCACTTCATGAACATGATGAAAAATAAACAAGAGTCATAACATACATTTTTCCCGAGAACAAGCCATGGTTGTTCATACAGCTTTTTAACTGTCTGGCAGCTTTTTCTGGCTACGGACAGGCTGTAATTGCTGCCTCTCAGCTGGAGTGAACCTCCAGCCTGGCGTGTGACCTTGTGGTCACCCCCTCTTTCATCTTTTGTATTGGCTTAGCAGACAAGAAGGCTTCATAAAATCTGTGCCTAACGTGTTTTGGCAAAGTACAACAACTCAACACTGTTTTGCTTTTGATAGGCTTCTTGTAACTGGCCACTTCTGTAGTTTCACTCACTGCAACTACCTGGTACCATCCAGGGACTGAAACGTGCAAGTGGTATTCTCCTTGTAGGAAAAAAAAATCAGAAAAACCTCCTTCAGGACAAAGGACATTCCCCTCCCCCGCCCTTGAGCTGAGCTCTCCTCATTCTTGGTCTCACTGGGCTTCAGTCTGGAGGCAGAGATTAGCTCCATGTTCCAGAGAAGAAGCTGCCAGACCCCAGCAAGGCTCGGGTCTGGCACAGACCCCAGCAGAGACCTCAGCAGCAGGCGTGAGGCTGGGACATATGACAGAGGTGGAAAGGTTGGAGCTTCTAGAGCCACCTGGGATGAGAAAGCTGGCAGTTCTGCAGCTGAACAAGATTTGACAGAGACATTTTGGCCACTGTTTTCTCACAGGTTTGGAAACAATAAGATCATCAATGAAGTTTCCCAACAAGAAAAGCTGCAATGAAATCAACATAGCGATACAGAGGAATGCAGGCTCTTGCAAAGATCCAGGATTGCTAAGTAATAAATTCCAGAAAAAGAAAGCAAAGCTGACACTTACTTCGTTGCTGATGCTTTCTGATCAGAAAGATCAAACTGTCTGGTTGTGTCATGCTACTACCCCTGACCTAAAACTCTCCCAGAGGGGAACAGACTGCTCCTGCACTCTCTCCCCACTTTTGGTCCAAGACAGGTCGCAGCTCAGTTACCACACAGGGAACTTTCTCCCCTCTCTCCTCCAAAGAAGTAGAAAATAAGTATGTGACATTACCCGAGGTGAGGTTCATCCAAGAATAGTTACCTAAAGCAGAGGTGTCTCTGACACTTCAAGGGTTTTCTGTCCCTGGAAAGCAGTTCGCCCTCCGTGCATGTTTGAATGGTATGCGTTTACTTTTAAATGAACAAAGTTGGATGACGTAAATTCCCACCAGAGCATGTCATTTTTCATGTATCTTCTTTCCTACACAAGTTCAAGACATTTGCAAGGAGCAAAACAGTTGCCAAAACCATGCTAAAATAAAAATGGTTTGCACCAGTTCTGGGCAGTCCCTGGCTTCAGCTGAGTTCAGGAACGCCTGTAGCAGTGAATGGGAGCTCACATTCTGAATTTCATGCTGGGGTCTGTGGTAGGGATGTGACAAAGCTACAGAATTCCTGGCCTGTGTCAGGGGATTGCTCTCCTTACTCCACTGCAGCGTGTCTGTGGCACTTCTATGCTGACAGGAGAGCATATGCAGACTGTGCCAGGGGTAAGAATCAGCTGCTAAAACTTGCTGTGTTCTAATGCTAGAAAGCACCCAGCTTCCGCTCTTTTGTACCAAGCAAAGTGATGGAGAAGAGAACCAGAGGGGAAAGGCAGTACTTTAGCAGCTCCTTATAGCCCTGTTCCTCTGCTCCCTTGATCCTCATTAAATGTTTGCTCAATCCATCCAACTTATTCAACTATTGTTTTCCCAGCTCAGCTGTTTTGCCGAGACTCTGACAACACAGCCATTCCTGACAGACATCTGGGATCCCCAGCAATGTATTGCAGAAGAAAGAATGCCACATAGTACAAAACAAGAGAGGAAGAAATGGCAGAAGACATGGGGACATCCAGACTGCAGAATACAAGAGAGAGAAACTCCCTTTTCCATGCCCACAAATGAAAAAGAAAGGCTGAAAAGCTACATTGAATGAGGACTACCCTGCAGACTGCTTTGTAGAATTCATACAGTTTCAGAGAAGTAGTTTTCGTGTGCCATGAGAAAAAGTGAACTGGAGTTGCTACAGAATCCCTGAAACAGAACAATTTCAAAGCCTCACAAAGGTCAGTTGAAGTTATTTGTGGATATTGCAAATAATGCAAAAGACAATAACATGGACATGCACTGGGCAGAAAGCCAAAACCACATGATTTCTATCTATTGCCCTCCTAATCTCACGTGAGGGAAGTCTCCAATGAAGACCAGATCTAAATAAAAAAGACTAACTGATTAAAAACAAGATCACTGGCAACTGTAAGGGTGCTTAGGATGTCACGCCTCTGCAGCAGTTTCTGCTGTCTGTGGCCTAAGAACTAGAAACTGATGGACTTTGGATCTCCATGACACCTCTTGGCTAATCACATGTGGGTAAGGATCAATTAAGACCAAATAGAACCTAACCACTATTTGTTTAAATTATGCTATTGCACTTGAATACATCTGTCTCTAATAAACCTGTGTAAAGTCAAATTGAAAAAAATTATATCTATTAGAACCTAAAATATTAATACTGTTTCACTTACACTGAACAATTGAAAGAGTACATGCTTGTTGTCAAAGTTTTAAAACAAGTCAAACATCTAAAGTGGTTTATTAGTAACAAGTTAAATGGAAGACAGTGGTTAAGCACCTAGAATAAGAAGTGCTAAAACAGATTGTGACAGCACTAGTCTCTTCTGCAAATACAGAGATAATATATCTTCCTTGACAGTTTATTTAAATATTTTTGGTTCACTGAATAATTCATTCCAAGTTGAAAACAGCTAAGAGAGGAGGAAAAAAAAAACAAACCAAAAAGCTTTAGAGACAGCTTGCTTTCTAATTTCATCTTGTGAATAAAAACACAGGGTGAGAGGATGAGCACTGCAGTTCTGAAACCTTGAAGGCAGTTATCAGAAATAAACAGATCAAGTCATTAATTACAAAGTTCTTTTGTTTAATTAATCACTTTGTTTTAGATGATAAAACTTGCAGAAAAAAAAAATCAAAAGGTAAAATATACTCCACAGATATAACGCCGTTCTGACTCTTAAGAATGCTGCTTTTGAACATTCTTCAGTAATTCTGATGTTTTGTCCCTATGCAAGTTGGGAATTGAACAAGTAGGAGAAAATTGTCATTATCCAGGGAGAGCTGCATTATTCCTTTTTGGCTTTTTTTCCTTTATAAAAATATATAGATCAAGGATCTGAGTGGACCTGGTGTTTCTGAGTCACAAAAGAAATGCTAACTGCAAGTTGTCACTTGACAGCTTGTGGAAGGAGAGGAGCTTTGCTCATCAGGCATAAGTGCTTCTGGAGAAGGTGCCTGGTAAGGGAGGCAATTACAGGGCAACCCTGCAGCCTCTCTCCTTAGTCCTTGAGCAGGCAGAGCGAGGTGCAGAGACCACACATCAAGCTGAGTTTCACCAGCGGTGTCCTGGCAAGGGACAGAGGCCTTGCTCTGCAAGTACACGAGGAACAGGTTTAGCTATTGCAAAGTGCAAGACGTGTAGACTTACACTGTGTAGACTTCATGCTCAACATGCTAATTCTGTCATCAAAGCCCTGCTCTGTCACCAACCTGAACTCTAGCGAAGTCACAGGCTTTCTACAACCTGCACATTGGCCAGAAGACTTTTAACCTTGATTTTCCTTTGTGAAGTGATAGGAACAATGTTACTCTATCTTCCTCGCAGCTATGCAGGAAAAGAGTTGAGGTTTGGAGGATTACAGAAAATGCCATACAGTTAAATTAAATTGACTAAAAAGTTAGTACTAAAATGAACAGGAAAAGGAGGCAGGAGCAGGCATTCACTACTGCTTCAGTGCTCTCTTAGAAGCAGGTTCGAATCTGTACACAGTCACTACTACTGAGGAAAAATAACTCCACCTGGGTAAAAAAGAAGAAAATTAGGAAAGTCAGTGGGAAGGACTCCTCTGTTAGACATCAGGTTACCTCAATATTCGCTTAAAATTCTGCAAGGAGTAAATTTAAAATATCACAGGTCCTTTATTAATCTGAGAAGACAAATTTATGCTGCTTAATTTGTACCCAGAAGAAAAAAAGAAGGGAAAAAAAAAGACTCACCTGACAGTGAATTATGCAGCCATTTTTTAGCTCTGCTGTATTACTGCACAAGAGAGATAAAGCACCGCCACTGGGGAAGCTTTGAGTGCTGCGATGCAGTTAACAGCCTCCTGGGCGCATCTGCTGGAACAGAGCTGCATTTCTCTCACTGCACTAGCATTTCTCTGTAGGTTGTGCTGGAAATGTAGACTCCTGTGCTGGATGCCTGGCCCCCATCTGCAGTGATTCAACGTCTGGAGACACTCAAAAGAGTTTTCTTCAAAGATCCCACTCAATAAGGACTTCAATATATAAATGAAGCTTGCTCTTGCCAAACATTGTTCGGGCACACAGAAAAGACTACTGTTGCGATGGACAGAAAGTCTACCTGAATTGCTTGGTTTGGCACTAGAAAATCCCAGCCCCTTCAGTACTGCTGGGAAAGAAACAGCAGCAAGAGTCACTGTTATTGATGGCAGGGCACAAATGCTCAAACAACATTGGCATGCTTTATTTCCACTACCATAAAACGGAAATTATTCAGTGCCTTACCTGTACAAACAACCTCTGTACTTCAAGGCTTCATGCCAAAAAAGTAAAACAAGAGGCTTTACTCCACAGCATACAACTACAGGGAGAATTTGCTTGTTCCCAAGAAGCTGCAGAAACAAGGAGCGTTGCCCACACATCCCCTCACTCCCTGCACACTGGTGTGCCCCCCCTGGTTTTGGTGGTCAGGAGCGATGAGTGGTTCATTGCACCCCCTGGCTCCTGGTGCAGAGAGACAGTCACAACCCCAAAATTGGGCACAGTGAGCAGTCCCAACTCCTCCCTGACTCTCCATGCTGCTTCTGGAGGCAACCAGTACCTGGCAGTTAGGGGCATCCGATACGGACCCACTACTCTTGTGAGCTTGGGCATCATGATGGATGCAGCTCTGGCCACGTGTAGGAGGAGGGCTGAACTCAGGGCACCGTCAGTACTTCCTAGGTCCTCAGCTAGGGAAAAAGAAGCTGACAAAGCATCTTGGCTTCCCAAGTCAAAGCAGGAGTCAGCTGTTTTGTTTATCTTGTTTGCTTCTGCCAGGGTGGCCCTGGGTGTCTTGAGCACAAGGAGCTCTGCAGACACAAACAACATTCCTGGGCCTTTGCTTCTATTTCTGGTGTGTGTGGAGCGATCCCCCACCAACACCCGAGCTGCTTCTCCCAGCTGGGAGCTTGACAAAGCAGTATCTCCTGAGGCCAAGCTCCATCCCATGACAAGATCATCGATTAAGAACCATCATCTTAAGGCAGAATTTAGTCTTTGGGGTTGGGAAAAAGTCACTGGGGGAGATGTCATGAGATAGCATCATGGATAATCAGTGCACCATAGCAAAAACACTACAAAGCAAGCCAGGATGCAGCAGAGCAGTCCTACAGAACAGGTACTCCACATCTAGGATTTATAGAAAAGTTAGGAGTTCAAGAGGAATTACTCTAGAAAGCCATAGGATTTATTAGATGGTGCTAAGCTTTCTATTAGTGTTTTGACCTATCACATATAAAATACAACAGCTGTGCAGCTTTGCAGTGTAGAGCATGTTCCAAATACGACACTATTTTTCCTTGTTTTCTATTAAAAGTTACATTAGTTTTCAGCAGGCATTTTATGCCTATAAAATTTATTTGAGATCCTCATCTGCTAGCCCAGTAGTGTCTAAAAACACTTGAAAGGTCTCACTATGACATTTTTCCTTCCACTGTTAGATCCTTTCAAAAGGTGAAACTTTCTCCACAAATGGCTGGCTAACTGCCCAGCTCAGTAAAGAGATGAAGAACCTGCCACCTGCCCTCATTTCTGTAAGGAGGAGAGAAAAGGAAAATCTTCTATCCTGTAAAGCAAGAGCTGAGCTGTATAGACATGCTATTGTGTACAGCTGCTGTGGAGAGGCATGGAGGAAGCTCTCCAATGAACAATCAAGAGGAATCAGGAAAAACGTCATCCTCAGACAAAAGGGAACTCCGCCTGGAAGGCGAACAACAAGGAAAGACCTTGAAAATTTGCTTTTAGTGCTCTTGAGCAATTCAGAGCAATGCTGGCAGACAATATCCTGCAGAGATGATGCTGCTGCACTTGCAAAGTCCCTCTCCCGCTGGAGGGACCCGTTACAGCAGGAGGACCTGCACCAAAGTCACAGCGGATTTAACAATGAACACAGCCTCCTTTCCACTTCTTTCTGTTGTGGAGGCTAAGGGAAAGAAACTGTTCCAGCATTAAAACACAATACCAGACACACACACCATAGTCTGGTATTAAAAAGAAACAATAGAAACAATTCACATCTCAATGGATATTAATCCTCACCTTGTATACCATCGTTATCCACCATAAAAAGTACAATTGGTTGCATATTAAAGATTGTTTATATGTGGCTTTAATTTTCTTTTTTTAATTAGCAGGACTAAGTAGGTTTAGCGGGTTTAATTAAAACTAACTGAAATAACTGTCTGATGGTTTCAAGGATTAAATGCTTTTCCATTCCTAGGCTGAAAAGGGTACAGCACGTTTGCAACACAGAGGTTGTGGAGAAGGTCAGACACTTCATTGAATACAGTCTCTTTCCAGAAAGTCAGCAAAAGTGCGACTGACAGCTTTTTCTGCCAAAAGAAAGCAGGCCAAGAAATGGTTAGGTTGACATTAAAATGAAAATTATGTTCCTTTACTTTGCTATAGCCAAAGAATCTGAAGTAGAAAGGCCAGTCACTCCAGTTGCGTGCTGTTTGGCTCACGAGAGGCAGAAGGATGGTCACCACGTGCACATTCACAGCCAGGCACACTGAGCTGCACTCTCCCAACACCTCCTACACACACACAGGGACAGGATGGAAGTCACACTCCAGTGAAGAAAATCGGTATTGTGGAATACAAGCAGCACATTTACAGCCAGCAAAATGAAATAGTTTCCATACAGTATGTAATTACCTTGTGGAACTCACTGTTTGAGGATATGGAAGAGGTTCACAGTTTAAATTAATTCAAAAAAGGATTAGACATTTGTAGAGGACGGATTCATCACAAGATGTAATATATGATGGTTTGGATACAAACTATGGCTCAGCAAGTCTTTGTAGGATTGATTACCAACAGTTGAAAGAGTGTAGCAGGGAAAATGTCTCTAGATTTCCTCTGATTTTTATATTCTTTGGTCCGACCCTTGTGTTATGGAAGTCTTTGAACAACTGAAAATAACCTCTCTGCATGCAGGACACTACAGCAGGAAAGCCAGGAACTACTTAATATTAGGCACCAACTCCCTTTATGGCCCTAGGCAAGGCATTTGCCCCCTGTTCTCTTTCTGCAGTCACCAACTTGCAACCAGTTTGAGGCAACTAATTAGCTAATGTTATATGTCTTAAACATGAAATATGCTGCATATCATCAATCAATCTTATTTAACAAATTCCAAAGAAAAACAATTATTTAAAACTATTTCTTTAGGAACTTGTACAGTTTCTAGCACAGCAACCTGACATTAAAAAAAAAAAAAAAAAAGACCTCTGTATTGAAATACCATATTACAACAGTACAGCCTTGAGGGCGAGATGGAATAACTGATGACATAGTCAATTCTACTCAGCTTTTACACAGTACTAGCTTCAAAGACACAATATTAAGTTTACATGGATACAAGCCAGGTGTCACAAACTTCTAGCAATGAGATATTACATATGCATTATCTTCCAGATGGATCTCATCTGAGAGACTGAAGAACGCAGACGTGACTATACCACAGTCTGCAGCAACGACAGCTCATGGAAACTACTGCATTATCTTTAAACTACCTAATCTGGATAGCTGTAACACTACAGGTGCAGCAGCACAAAGCCTACGATTAACTACCTACTAAAGCATTTACCCAGCTCCTTGGGCAAGCTTACTTACCTATCCTGAGCTCTATACTTAGGCTGCTGGCAATGCATAATCAAGGTGAACCAAAATCACATTGGGCATATATGCAAAAGCAGTCTCTGAAGTCAAGTAGAAATTACTCAGTAGTTTACTACCTGGGATAAGCCATGTGAAGCAACCTGTCCAGTCTAAATTAAATGTCTGGGTTTCTTCCATAGTCACAAGGGCTGGAATGACCAAGCACAGACCCAAAGCTGATGCTGTATGTGTAAGAATCAATATCCAGTTCCAGACACCAGATTTTCTGGGCATTAGATGTGAACTACATTCGTACCTCCATCCTTCATTCAGGTTGTCTGCTGTTTTAATTGAATAAAGTAATAAAACTATCACTGTGCTATGTAAAAAGCCTTAATGTGGCTGCCAACAGGGCAAATTAAGAGATAAAAGGACCAATAGTTTATCACATGGTTTATTGCTGAGAAAAACAGCATGCTCAAGCTATTACCACTATTATAACAGGAAATCAATAAGTATAAGACAGAGAAATGTTCACATTCATCCCTGAGGCACTGAAATCTCCCCTCCTTTATGCAAAAGGAAAGAAGAGAATTGAACAGCTGCAGTGTCACTGAATGATGTCAAAAGGCACATCTGCTACCCACAGAACAACTGTTGCTGCAGCAACCATGTAGTGATCTTTGAGTATTTTAAACCAAACCTACCTTCAGTGAACTTCCGAGCACACAAATATCAGACTGTAGGAAAGAGGGTGCAGAAGCAAATCCTCTGCCCAGGAGAGAACACCCCCAGCCCCAACACTGACCAGAGCTGGCATGTGAAGCTGCCAACGGACAGGTCTAATGTACATCCCCCATGCAACTGCACTTAAAGGAGCTCCCCTACGCTCCTGCTCTGTTCCTTATGCTGCTTTTCTCTCGCAAAGCCCAGCTGTGGCACAGGCTGTTCCTCCCTCCCCAGCTCATTGCCTGCTGACCTCTGGGACATTCTGCTGAATGTTGCCACTTGCTGTTGTCATTAGTACTTGGAAATAGATACATTTGTAGTACAGAATGGTAGTAGACAAGCAACTAAAACACACATCTGTAAATGAAAGGTCAGTTCATTCTCCTTAGGGAAAAAAGTTAACAATAACTTTTATGTAACTGTGTTTCACCTGCTGCTGTTGCAGTGTAGCTCTAGAGAAGAGGTGAAGGTAAAAGAAACATAGGAGTGGGTGAATACAGTCAGGATAAGGGTAGTGATAAACTGAATGTAATAAAATCAGAGAGAGTTGGGAGAAAAAAAAACCAACCCAAAACCAAAACAAAGGAACCATGATGACGATGCTACCAAGTGAGAAAAGGCTCCAGTTGCTGAACCCCCAGATCCGAGGGTTGTTTTTACTTTTCATCATATGCTCTCCAAAAAAAATGTTTATTTGCTTAGTTATGATTAGTATATCTTCTTTATGCTTTATCAATAAAAATGGTCATTAATTTATTTGCTATGACTCATCAATTAGTCCAGCCTATTTACAGTGCATAAAAATACAGAAAATAGAACAAGTGCATTTCTTCCCAAGGCAACTATAAAATTTATAAGATCAGCTTTTGTCTAAATATGTAAAATAAAAAAATCCCATAATGTTGAAGCCTAAGCATTATATTGACATGTCCTTTTCTATTGCTTTGCTTCTAACTTATATTTCAGTATCTAGCTGACAACGTTAGAAGAGAACTGGCCAGTTAACATTTCTCTACTGATGCACCCAATTAATGGCAGTAATGGGTTACTGAAAAGTCATGATGGTGTTTCATATTTCCCCCCTCCATTATTCATTGATCTTAGTGCTATTGGTTTTACAAGTAGGAATACATAAAAAAAAATTACACTGGACTTTTTCAAACTCTCTCAAAATATTTCTAAAATATCTGAGACACACACAGAATCATAGAATGGTTAGGGTTGGAAGGAACCTTAAAGATCATCGAGTTCCAACCCCCCTGCCATGGGCAGGGACACCTCTCATTTAACCAGGTTGCTCAAAGCCTCATTCAGTCTGGCCTTGAACACCTCCAGCGATGGGGCATCCACAGCTTCTCTGGGCAACCTTTTTCAGTCTCTCACAGTAAAAAAACTCCTTCCTAATAATGTTTAATTTAATTCTATTACAGAAAGAAAGCACAGTTCTTTGGGATGGCTTCACTTTTTGTTTAACCTCAAGTAAGCAGTGCAACAAAATCAGTTATATAAATTTTATTTGACAATACCTATCTCTCATATTCTTATCTACTGCCATAAAAAAATTATCACCCACTTGAGGAACCTGCAAGAATGAACAATCAGGAACTAGAACTTCTAAAGGAAAAAAGCAGTGAGGTCATTCATGATCGCACCTAAATAAGGTCCTTCAGTCCATTGTTCAGCCACTGCTACCACTCACATTAACACACTTTTGCTTCGTGTTTTTCTCTGGCCCGTACTGTGCAAGAGTTAAGGCACCAGAGTAACTTCTGCTAACTTACAAGGAAAGGTAAATTTAATCTAGGCTATCAAACTTATTTGGGAGGTAAGCAGGCTCTCAATATTCCAGATTCCCATTTCTTTTTAATTTCACATGCATCCTCTACTCTCCTTTCATAGACTTTTCTGTCATATATTAAATACATTAACTTCTCTCTAGTAATGACACAAACACAGAAATTGGCAGCTCATGGGATCTTTCAGCTTTTCCATGCTGTCCTCCATCTCAGCCATTTTTGGTCCCAGTTGTGCAACATTTAAGACATGCTACAAGCTCTTCAGAGCAACACATGGCCTAGAATATTAATTTACAGAGAGACAGAAACAAAGTCAAAAAGGTAACGTAAACTACTATATTCTCCCTAGGGACTATGGCAAATAAAATACAGAAAAGAAGGAAGAAGACAGGTCATAGATCAAGGAAATGCCCTAATCAAAGTTCTTCATTGAATGGAAATTAAGACACAGCTAGCATGCTCCAAAATGCTAATAGTTAGGGGGATACAGGCTTCTGTCATGCAAAAAAAAGTCCCACAGGAGAGTCAGAAGGTCATCCAAAAAAAGAGGAAAGCAGGGGAGATTAATATCACCATGCCTTAACATCACTCTGAGGTGGAGTTAAAGCCTTCTCTGGATGAGACTGTCATTCTTCATTGCCTGCGGAGATAAACCAGACGACTTGCTGCATGTACACGCTGCTTAAATCATTAAGTGAGATGAATCCAAAGGTGTTACCAACTCTGCTCAATTTCAGTGGGACATTCTTCAATGAGGACAGAAAAAAAACAGCTGTAAGGCAGCTTCAGGGAACATCTGTGCATGTAAGTAGGTGCCTTTGAACCTTCTGCAAGTCTGCGTTCCACTGAATCTCCCTGCAAACAAGATAACACCACTTTCTATTTTTCATCCTTTCTGGCCCACTATTTCATCAGCATTTCTCCTGTAATCACTAATTGACAACACATGCTAGCATTTTTCAGCATAACGTTTAACATTGCATACAGAGAGATCTCTGCCAAAGTTTCTCTGTTTCACTGGCGTGTTAGGCAATGCTGGAAATATTCTGCCACCAGAAAGCTTGCCACCTCCATAATTATTTTTTTATAAACTATTTTAAATTCACTCTTTTCAGAATCCGCAGGAGTCTCAAACTTTCTGGAATATTTTCTTGTTCTTTGAAAGCTTCATTAAAACAGTTAAGACATTAATACAATTTCCGGTTAAGTTCCCAATGTCGTTTTTCCAGAATGACATCCTATACTCTACCACAACCCCAAGCTTATCTTAAGCAAGAGCTAATGGCTCACAGAGTGCACGTGGGGCTAACCATGACTCATGAAGCCACACCAAATCTGAACGATGACCAATGCTAGAGGGAGAGGTCCTGTGCAGATACTCCCCAAACCAAACTTAAAGATCTCTGTTCACGATAGGAGACCAAAAAAAAAAAGGCTTTCTCAACTAAAATCCTCTTCAGAGCCCATGGCTTAAATAACTGTAGATTTACTGCTCTCCTATAGCAATCCAGGTTTCTGGGGACTGAGAAGCATTAATGCCAAGGGTCCGCATTCCCAAAATTTTATGTGAGACTTTCTTCAGCAGTGAGGAGGGCAGAGAAGAGCAGAAGTTGGGGGAAAACAACAAGTGGAAGACAGGAGATATAGATCCCCTCTCACCAGTTATAAAATAGATAATTACACAGTTCTCCCAAAGAGAAAGGACCAGACACAGCAAGGGCCAGGGGGTGGGGAGTAAGGAAGTGTTTTGTCTGTAACAAAACATTCTTTGGAGAGTCCAAGGTATAAAGCAAAGTATGTACTTTTGACAAAGCAGCTGTGTTGCGACCAGTAGGTCATAAGCTGCTCTGACTCTGGAAATCATCCTGGGGTATACCTCACATAGGTAAAGCAGAACTATTTGATTTCATGTTACATCATATTTTAAAGTTTACTAATAAAGTGCAAAGTTATCTTGAAAAATCTGAATTCTAGTCAGTCACATAGGTGACAAAACCGTATAAAACTGACATAAAGAACAACTTTGTCTAACTGCCTTATAAAGCTGGGAGTATTCTCTTACATGAGAGCAAATTCACATATTGAAAATTTTCTTAGCCAGTACACATCCTCTGTTCCCACCGCCATTATTGCAAATATTTATATTTGAGGCAGAGCAAGCTGCTACAGTTCAAAGACAAGTCTAGACAAATTCAGACAGAAAATGAGATCAAATTAAACTCTGAACCAGTGGAGTACCTTAACAATGGATTCTAGCAACTTCAAGTGTTTAAAAACAGGATTTTTAAGTAATGAAACAAAAATTTGCTCTAAACTTAATCAGAAATGTGTCACTGTAATGAAGTAATCATGTGGTAAAATTTTACGGTCTGCTTAATGAAGAATGCCAGACAAAATCTAGCAGTTTCTTCTGGTCTAAAACTTGCTTACAAGTTCTGCAGGAACACCTCTTGCAGAGTAACTACCCTGTGATAAAAAAACCTGTGTTTGTAACAATACTTTCAGTCCATCACAATGGCATTATTTGAAAGGCCACTGTCAGCATTACAGTTAATGCATCAGGCCATTCCTTTGTAGGATCCTACTTCTGCTGAAATTATTCAAGATAAAGTGGCATTAACAAGAGAACGATCTTGAAGACAAAAAAAGGGAGCCTTTGCTGAGAGCTGAGAGGTGGTGAGATCAGTCTGTCAACTCATCATCCACATGGTGATCAGCAACCACAATAGGAATAATGATAATACACAGATGAAGTTTAAGTAGGCTACAGTGTAAGAGAAAGATTCAATATTCAAAGTCTTGCAACTCTAAAAAAGCATTCATGCTTCTTTCATTGTACTGTTTATGTTAGCCTTATTCATTCTTAAATCACAAGACACCTCTCAATAGAAAAAAAAAACCAACAAAGATTAATAATAATACCAAATGTATTAGGTTATTCTGAACAAATGCAAACATTGGTCATGTTTCAGCCTGAAGTGACATGAAACTGTTACCAAGTGTCCTCTTAGCTCTTGCTGCTGGCACGTAGCAGCATACTCTGTGATCCCCTATGTATGAAGATTTGACAGTACATCTTGGAAGTAGATTTTCACCTTTAGGCCACTGGTTCACGCAACTTTTGCAATCAGATCTTTGTTTACAGTGTATACATGGACACAAAGCAGCTTAATGCTGTTGAAGTCAATGGGATGGACGTATGTGTTTGAGTGTTCTCTTGATTCAGGACCAAAAAGTAAGACTCTTCAAAAGAAGAAGTTCAAAAATGGGTGTTGGAAGGTGGGACACACTCATGGAGAATTCTGCAAAGTATTTAATACCCAGTAAAGTATGAGATTCAAATTCTCTTGCCCACTTTCTTCCACTTAAGCCAACATAAAATCTAAGAGGTGCAAAGCATTAGAGCTCTGATTCTTAACCCCTCCAACGGGTTGTATATGCCTGGTATTTCAAGAATATCAACACTATCTCCACTTTCTGCAAAGGACCATGGTAAACTGACAGAGCTACTCTTTAATACAGGCATGAGACTGGTGTTTAAACTGTTTCCAGTAAATTCTTCAGTCATATTTTTCGTCAAACTATCTTAGTATTTTTAAGCATGAGAGATTTGCACTAGGTGAGCTATAATTTAATAATTATCCTCTGCCTGAAGCATGCACAACAACATTAGATATATAAAGGGATCTTATATTGAGTCAGCACATTTACAGGAAAACAGAGTTTTAGAGCTGGTTTCCCGTGTGAACACACTAAGCCTACACGTCTGCTGGTCACTCCCCACTACCGGATTTTTAACCTTCAAGCTAATTGAAACCAATATGAGATAGGAAGAGAGGCTGCAAGATACAGTATTTCTAAATGTTAAGAGAAGACAGGAGGCCATCAAGAAAAAAGGGACTGTGTTAATGACAGCAGTCAGAAAAAGGCTGCAGAATGGGAACATCCTTATCAGGCATCAGGGAATCCATACTGGCTCTCATCGTAAAGACTGAAAACCCTAAAGAAACCAATTTTTGTTGTTCCACTGCTTAAGAAACAATTTACTGTCACTCAGAAAACATTTTCATAACTTAGCACCCCAAACCTGATTTATCTGTCCTTTCTATTATTTTTCAACTAATCTTAATATGCTGCCACTGATTGCACAGCAGTATAGTGTTCATGTGCTAGAACTGGAGACCAGCGTGCTATTTCTATATTCCAGAAGGGAATAGGAAACAAAATGGCTCGGAATATCTTCCTATTAGCAAGGGTCTGTTTATCAATATGCAACATGATCTTTTTCTGTAAATACACCGAGAAGTTAATTCCAAAGAGAGAGAACCACCCAAACTAGAGGTCAGAGTCCATCTAGGAGCAAATGGACACAAACTTGGTACAGCCAACTCATGGCCAGAATTATAGGAAGGCTGCTAAGCAGCTTTGGTACAGTCCCCAGGTAGTACCAGCATAGAACATACTGTTTTTAAGATAGAGCTCACTTGACCTGTACACGGCCTTGGACTGTGGCAGACCTTCCAACCGCAGTGTAAGCCAAAAAAGGACAGAGGGGAAGCACCAGCACATATTTTATGTTGAATAAAACATCTGAATTTTAGCAAAGGATTTCAGAGGTAATGTGAAAAGCAGTAAATTATGTTAGGAATATTGCCTACCAGGAAGACAGATATTGCTCTGTTAACGGGCAAAGATTCAGGTCTCAAAAAATGCTGATTCAGCAGAACAGGGCATACAAAAAAAAGGTATGAGACGTGAAAGACAAACTGTGGGTAGCATGAGGCACTACTTACCCCTACTGAAGGCCAGAAAGGGGCATGAGCTGCACAGAGAAATGAAGGACAAAAATAGTATAGTCAAAGAATTGGACAGGACAATCAAGCTGAAAAGATTCCAGTCATGAGGCAAAAAAAGCCCTTGAAAGTGGACTATAGCTTACAATAGAGACCACAGGCTTGCCAAATGTAAAGGACACTGAGTAATCTACTCTCAGGATTAAACACATTTACATTTGTTGCTATATATGAGCCATAATTCTCAGCATTCTTTAAGATCAAGCCTGTTAAGGAGAAGAAAGCCCTCTAACAGTTCTGAACCTCATGAAGACGTCAAGTGAAAAGACAGAAAGATGCAGGAAGAGAAATGAGGACCTTAGCTTTATTTTTAATGCCTGTTAAAAGCCTTCAAAACGCAGACTAAAATGAAGATACAAAATGTTATTATTATCTTCAGTTCCTTCATTCTGAACTAGCCTTTCCCCCAGTGGACTGTTATTCAGTCTAAAAGACGACTGACACTGAGATCCTTTGGTTCAGATCACACTCAAGTGAGTTTTTTCAGTGTGTCAACAGATAATGATCGGAGGAGAGGAAAATAGCCACTGCTTGCCCAAATCATTATCTCCAACATATTCTACACATCTGCTTTTGCTTTTCTGTTTAACCTAAGCTCATTAATAAAAGCCAAGAAGGAACTGTTGTGATTGTTGGTTTGTATGTCTTGGTAGAAACTGCTGGAACAGGCCAAATCAGTTGTTCAGTTTGACATCTTTCTTCTGAGAGTACTTGTGCCAAGATCCTCAGAGGCCAACTTAAAACTACAATAGGCATAAGCAGTTTTGTAATATCACGTAACAAAAGAAAACATATTTTGATTATAGATTTTTTAAAATTCTATTTGGATTAATAGCCCTAGAAAAATTCCATTAATTTAATGATAGTTTCTATTCAATTTCATTCAGGGCCACGTTCCACACATTGGAAACAATGATAGCAACGTCATTATCTTCCAGGGCATATGGTCAAATCCAGAAGTGTCTTAGCATTCCCCAAAACTTATTAAACCATTTGTCTCACATTAGATGCAATCAAATACCCTTTAGAAATATTCTGAGTCAGGCCTTCTACCACTTGAACTTTCGCAAGTGAATTTATTGTGTAAATAAATCCTTACAAGACCTCTAGAGAAATTGTTTTTCAGTTAAATTGGGTTCCATCATCTATTCCCAAAGAGGGTCAAAGAAAAAATCCCATCTTAGCTTTTCTGTACTCTGTTATTTATACACTCTCTCACTTCTGCATTTCTATTCACTAGCTCCTAAATCACTTTTTTGTGCAGTTTGTTTACCCAAATAAAAGATGCCTCACAGCTATAAGACAAAGAAGCAAGACGTAAAGACCCCACTGGACACGTCTGCATTTCCTCAGGTCTGGATTTTTGGTGTATCAGAAACTAAAGCTTTTCAAGCTTAACTTTGATAAGACAACTGATTGACAATTATAACATTTAAACTAAAAGTTATGTGTGACGACAAAAGTCCAAGCTTGCAAATACTTTTTTTTAGCATGAGTAGTTGGAAGGAAATAATATAAAGGGCTGAATAAGAATAGGCTGGGATCTTCTCTTGAAAAGGATGAAATGGGCCATGCTGAGCTATGATGTTTTATTTGTGCTGTAAATACAGTATGTGTGAACCAGAAACAGTATGTGGACATCCAGAGAATACTCAGTTTCTAGTTGCAATTGTTTTGGATTCAGAGCCATTGCATAATGCTAAGCAAACCTTACAGACTCATGGTGTTCCTACCGAGATATAAATCTCAGTCTCATATCCAAAATGTGATTTATCTTTTTACTTCTCTCATGTAGTATGTGTTCTACACATGTTCTATTTTTAGATGGGAATTACACATTAACTACCTTTACTGTCAACTGTAGGTATACACACCTTATGTCCATTCTTAATGGCACAGAATCTCTCCAGACTCTTGTTTTCACTAACTTCTCTTGACTATTATAATTTTAAAGAAGAGACATTCCTTTTCTCTTCATTTTCAAGAAGAGAAATTCCCTACTTTCTATGACTCTGCCTGTCTTCCTTTATGTGTTTAAATTCTACTATCTGAAATACTCATAACTCTCAGAGAAATAGAAATATGACTGGACGGGGATTTCTGAAAGCTCTCAATACTCTTATTCCCATTGAAGGTACTGCTAGCTTTATCCCACACTCCAGTGGGATAAGAGCTCAGGCAACACTGAGGCCTGATTTCATGTTGAAGTGCTTCCATAAATGGTCTTCTAGGTATACACAAAATCTGTTTTTAATACTTTACCATTCAGTAACATCACTAGTGGGAATTTGCTCTATGCCTACATTCCCATTTGTGAGCTTCCCTAATAACTATTGAACCTGTTGGCTACCTTGAGGATAAAAGCCTCAAAGGTATTGCAGTTCTGTTAGTTTTCCGAAGACAGGCAGGAAAACAGAGAGAAGAGAGACTGTATTAATACCTCCTGGGGAGTAGAGAAGCAGCATGAGCCTCATCCTCCCTGGTCAGCAGGCAAGCCAGAGGGAAAACCTTACTGTACGCCTTAACACAGGGAAAGGTTTCAAATGCAGCTCACATTTCACAGCACAGACTATCAATGAGGTACAAAGCCTTAAGAGATCAGGTTGCATTACTTCTGCTATCCAAAGAATTACATTTTATTTGAATTCAATATATTAAATAAAGTTTAGGCCTTAACACAGTAAGATTTAGACGTTTCTTACCTGCATTTAGATAGATTTATTTTAAGCAAGAAAATACATTTTAAAACAAATTCTAAATACACTTGGGGTTATTTAATTTTTCTTTGCTTTTGTATCTGCTGATCAACAAGGGAAAATGGCTATCTTACAACATGTGAGTGGTAGACAGCCACCAAATACCTCCCATTACACAGTCTGAAGTGTGGGAACACATGTAGAAGTCATTCACTACAAGCGCTGCAGCTGCAGGTCCAGGGAGGAGATCTGCAGGCACAGGTCTCTCAGTCAGCATTATGTCTAGAGTGGGTTCGGTCAGGATGAGGGAAGAGAAGGAGAGGGGAAAGAGGCTTCAGCTGAGCAGCGAGACAAACAAAACTGCAAAGATTCAGAAGGTAGAGAGACAATGGGCTCAAAAACAGTAGGTTCATGTTTGCATTTACACGTTCATACAACCAGCCCACACCCAAACGTATCTTCCTAGGAATGCTACCACAACAAGATTAATGATGTTCTTCATAGTTTGGGAGCTTGCATTCACCCACCCCTGCCCCGAGTACTTCCAACTCTACTGCAACCTCTGGCTCAACTTTCGTGCCTGTGTACCTTCACCCTGGCGCTGGCAAGAGCTGCTCCTTACAAGCAGTGATTTCAGTCCCTGCCAGAAACCTTGGACAAATTCATTCTTCATGAGTCACAGCCCAGTGCCATCATGAGGTCTCAAACAGCTGGCAGGGGCGATACATGCTAATCTCAGTTGACCTCTGTACATATGAAAAATTGCTAACACAAGATCTTGCGCAAATATATGCCGGTCTAAGTCTATTTAATAACCACCTGTGATCCTGAAAAAAAAAAAAAAAAAAAGGGAAGTCAAATCTAATCCTAAATCTTCTCTTATTCCCCCATTAATGTCAACCCTCCACGTTTGATCCCAACAGCAGTAGTAGCAAACGATATTCTTGAAGCTTACACTCCCAGAGTGATATAGTGATATCTCTTGTTAGGGAGAAATAACTAGCACAATGCCATTGTTCATCACTCTAAAGAAATATTTAATCTTATCCTGAAGATGCAGCATTTTGAAGAGATCAAGAAGGCCCAACTGATATTTCTCACAGAGTGATAAAAACTGGAATATTTTTAGGTACTTCTCTGAGCTTGCTACTCTAGTGACCTAGTTGCCCTAGACTCGCTCTGTATGGAGTGTAAAACGAGGGCACACACAGAAGGGAATTCATCCCACTCAGGATGGACATATTAAACAAATGGGATGAACCTCTGCAGGTGCCTTTCTCTCCCCCTCAATTATAAGGGAAGCTTTAACAAGATGCCACATTTTTCAAACCACCAAAGTTTGGTAAAATGAACTTTTTCCTCTATCAGTTAGATTTCTGCCTCATTTAAACACACAGTAAGGCACACTGAATCTAAACACAAATGTATAAGAATCCCTTAAACACAAAGCAAACACGTACAGATGTATGTACCTACATATGCACACACACTCACAGTTTTCAAAGGCCTGCAGCCAGGACCTGAGATAAAGTGACTGACTTCATGACATGTTTTCTGATCTACTGTGGAGTCAGAAAGATGGATTAATTCCCATCTGAGATTTCAGCTGGGATGTAAAGCTACTAGTAGAAAACCTAGCTTTATATCTTTAATGTGAGTTTTCATTTTTACTTTTCAGGCTTGTTTCTTTTAAAATAGTATTTAAAGACACAACCATCAGGAACATATTTGTCTGCAATTAAATACAACACTAGAGCAAGTAATTCTTTTTGCTCCCTAGGAAGATGAGCTATGTCTAATAATATTTAAAGCTACTTTGCCTCACCATACATTTACTGCACATTTTGAATGTTATGATTTTTAAGATGTCAGATAATATATTAATAATAATGAAAAATATTGTTTTGACTGTGATTTGCATCATGCTGCACTTGGACAGAAATCAGAATTCAATTAAAAAATGCATATCCCATCATTTTCAATAGCTCTTAGCTAAATAAAACTACCTTAATTGTGTTGAAAGCATCAGAAAATGATGAACCATGTTTTACATTCAAGTTTGACTTAGCAAATAAAAGAAATACCATCTATTAATGAACTCCCATTGTTCCTATTCACACAATAGCAGTCGTACTTCTGAAATGACTTATGTTCCCCAAAACAAAATGCAGTGAAAATTTAAATATTTTTGAAAGCATCTGTGCAAGTATGTTCCTGTATGTATTTTGGATGTTTTTCTCTGCAAAGCTACAACTTGTAGTTCTTTTACTTGTGTACTTAAAGAGAAAATGAATCATTTTATGCGTGTTCTGTTTGGGTTTTGGGTTTTTGTAAGCCCAAAGTGATTTCTCAATTTTGAGTGTACTAAACAAAATGAAAAAAAAAATATTCACTCCACACTTACCAGGTAAATTGAATCCAGGAATAATAAAAGCAAAATTTCTGTATAGCAGCAATTGAAGTCTCATATTTCAAAAAAAAAATGCCAACACCAACATTCAATCTTTTGTAAATACAGAAAATACAGGTATTGAATGAACTACATCCCACTGTTGTGTGGTTTCAAAACTTGAGCTCACCTCAAGAAATCAAAATAGTTCTTCAATTCCATACATAATTAAGAAAAAAATTGAAATATCTCAATGAAACAGCATTTTGCAGTTATCCAATACCATGTGTTATATCTTTCAAAGTACTACATTTTGCTTGCATCTTCAAATAAACTGTCATGATTTCAAATGAGTTTCTCTTTCCAACTAGAAAGCATGCATTTTTTGATTAAGAATGTTTTTATTACATAATCAAGCCCTATATTTAAGAAAAAATATACATTTCTATTTAATCATAAAGAAAAATTTGCAGATTTTATGAAGATTTGTGCAGCATAGTCTCCAGAGCATAGCAGCTCCACCAGAATTCAATTTGCAATGCAGCAGACGTAAACAGTACAAAAAGTAAATAGACCCTCACAATGCTATTTATTTCATCAAGATCATATGACAGTAATTTTTCAAAACAACATAGGATTAGAAAGATTTTCATTGAAATATATAACATTATTATAGCTGAGGACAACACATTTATTACTGTAGTATAAAAGTTTTATGTCCGGACAGCTCCAAAACTGTAGAAGCAAAAAAATGTGACCTGCTTTTCTATGTCTATCAGAAAAATAAAAAGTTCTGTATATTGTTTATAGAGAAGGTTGTAAGGCCTGTTAAATAAATTGTATCATTTGGACACGTGAATTTGGAGTTAGGTTCCAGATACTCAAAGACGAGGATCACCTTAAATCCCATGCATACTACCAGGGATAGTGGAACTAAATAAATTTATAACACTTTGCACTTACTGAAAAGAAATCCTAACTGTAAGTGACACAGGAACCTTCTCACTGGCTGATAACGTCATCAGTCCTTAGCAAGGATTCTTTTCAAAACAGAGGCAAACAGAAAAGGATGATCCTGAAATTATTCTGGCAGGAAGAGATGAAGGAATGAAACACAGATGTCACAGCACAGAGGCTGCATATAATCTTTAGAATGCTCTATTGAAACAGAGGTATTTACACTACAATCATGTAATACTGCACAGCATTTGATTACCTTTCCAAAGACGAGCTGCTACACACACAGACACATGCACACATCAAATCAGACAAGGAACCACCATTTCTCTTAGAAAAACACGATGCAGGTTACAGAATATGGTTAAGGTCTCAAAACTAGATCCTTGAGGGCTCTAGAAAACAGAAAGCTCTCCAAAGAAGCCCTAAGACCTCCACTCAACACCCCATCAGTGGCAGCATGAACGCAAGCCTGAACCACCTTTGCGGCAGAGGATTTCTCCACAGAGAGGGCAACCGAAGCTGTCTGAGGTGTATTAACGACATTTTAGTTTAGAAGTTGCCAGAATAATCACAGGGAGAGACAGTAACCACTAGAGCTTATAAAAGAAAAACTTATAATTTATGTGCTTAAAATTAGATGGTATCAGCTGCTGCCCCAGTGTGGACTGAGGGATCTTGATGGACTTACGAGACACAACACGAGAAACTGTTTTCTCTCAAGATTCCTCAAGTACATGTTTCTTTGCATACAGGATGGCCTTTGGCTACCACATCCAGAGGAAAGTGCACATGAAGATGCTACTTCTCATGTTTTCTGTAATATTTCTTTCTCCTTTGCCAGCCACAGGGGAGAAAAGCCGCAACTGTTTTATACATAGTTTGACCAGTTCTACTCCTTCTCATTTCTTCTAGAAGTCAAATATAAATCCGTAGAGTATGAATCTAGGAATACCAGTTAATACTGGAAACCAGGACCTCACTCAAACTACAGTGGCATTAACAGCTTCATTACAGTTTGATTCTTCTCAGCAAAGATGTCTAAAAATTGTCAGATTAGATTCAGTGTAGTGTGGAAATTAGGTGCTAATTAAGTCATCTGAACACCTGAACTTTTGCAACACAAAAGCTGTAAAACAGATTAGTATTTTATTTACCAGTCATTAGTAAGAGGTGAACAGCAGCTGAAATCACCCTACGTTAATAAGGTCACAATTACAGTAAATTACTTTTTGTAGAAATTGAGCACAATCACATTATTCCCGATCTTCAGCGTAAGGTGAAGACAGGATCTACACCCAGTATCCATCTTCCATGAGAAGTGAAACGGCATGCATTGACACAGAATGTCATAGATAGATATAGATGTATGCCTCACGTGAGTTGCATGTGGACTGGCTCTCCCATGCAGGTCAATGAGGAATACAGAGACTGAACATATCCGTTTCTTAGCAAAAGCTGCAGTACCACATTGAGGAACGGCAAAAAAAGTCACACTGGCAATACATCAGATCATTTTCTAGCAAAGGGTGAAGCTTTGGCTTCAGTTCTTTGAGCAGAGGGGAGGAGGATGGAGGGAGCCCCATCCAGCACACACTGAAACACGAGGATGCCCTTCCATGTGCACCAGTAAGACATGGCGCAGATACTTCAGTAGGGAGTAGGGAGTTTTCTTAACACACTATCCAGCTTCTTCCACCTCTCTGAATTTAGTCATCATTTGCAACAACACTCTTTCTATTGCACTGTGTTTGTACATCCGAGGGGAAGATTAACTGGGAAACCGAGGCAGGGCTGCAGCTCCTTCCCCATCTTCCCTCTGACATTCAGTACGACTGGTAATGCACAGGCATGATTTTACCCTTTAGTCCTGCTATGTCTGCCCCTACAATGAATCTAACGAAAAGAAAGAAAACATTTTTAGTTCTTTTCTTTATTTTGCATATTTAACAAGGCAGTGTAAGTCAATTCCACTTCATACCTAGTGTGACTTTGAATTTAATTTTTAAAATACACTTCATATATGAAGTGCATTTTTGAAACACATACCACATACTTGGTCATCTGGCAATGCCTTTTTTTTTGTTCCAGGAAGAACTGAAATGAAAAGAAAATGTCTCTGTTGCTAAAACAGTTTTTTCTTACTTTTCTTCTGATTGCTTTTCTTTAACTTATTTTAAGAGCAAATATTTGGCAAAAGGTTTGTGAGGGCACTGCTTTGTTTTCAATGTAGTAAATATGTTGATTTGACAGGTACCAGAAATCTTCAGCTGAGTATTGTCAGTCTGTTCTCAACTTTGTTTTTCTGGGTGTCAGCTGTCAGCATCGAAAAGGGAAAATTCACCAACTTTTTAACAGAAATGGTGCATGTGTGCACAAAAAAAAATGGGCATTCCATGTGAAATTATTCAGCAACCATCACGGGTATGAACTCTATTAGCATCCATCATAAGCAAGCACAGTGTATCTTGGATGTGGCATGTAGCTTTCTTACAGAAGTTCAGCCAAATCCCTGTGGGGGCTCCTGGAGTTTCTCCGAGTCAGCTCTTTCAGCAGGCCCACTCACGCTCTCTGAAAAGCTGTGCCAGCTGCTGCTGCATGGGTAAGAACCTCCATCATAACCAATTTACAGAACTGCCTGGATTCATGTGCTGGCACCGGATCCTCTATTTTATCTTGTAATTTTAAGAAATTTTAAACTGGCAAAAAATCAAGCCAACAAAATAATGATAATGCTGGGAAGTTCATGCTGGTTTGTCTCTTAAGTATGGGCTTTGCTTTAGCCACTGTAAATGCAAAATAAAAATAAAAAAATCAACAAAACTGATTTATACTAAATAAGCAGAGGAAATCCTTGCCTCCTATCCACAGAAACAGAAGGGAAGCAGAAGATGCATTAGGTGACCACGCTGGCTACCCTCACTATAAAGAAACAAGGCAGCTCTGGGTATTCCTGCTCTGGTTTGGCCAATCATCTTCGAAGGCCTTCTGGAAAATGAAGTGCTCAAAACATATTGTCAAAACTACAACAATGTGTACTTAAATTTCCAATCACTTAACTACAAAAGCATATATAGAAATACATTGTGTCTCTCTTCTGATTAAAAAAACAGGTGACACTTCTTTCTTCAGTCAATACTTTGACTAATGGTTTGCCTAAGGTAAGCTGAAAAGCAATCCGCCTGACAAGGCAGTGCAAGAGTTGGTGATGGCACAAAAAATAGTAGTAGCATCGGGAAATGGCATTATTGTTGTAAAGCTGCAGAGAGAAATTCTGAGCCAAGATCCTTGTACAAAAATAAAAGGCATCACCTGCAAGCCTTGGAAAATATCCTGTGTGTATTGATAAAAAAGCCTTTAAAGTTATTCTTCAAAAAAATTATGATTGCCATTATGATTTCTTCTTCATGGCTTTCCTCTGTTTCTTTATGCAGTAGATGAAACCAAACCCAAGGAACATTCAAAGGAACAAAAATAGGATAATAAGCTTTCCCTGTTTTGTTCTGGGGTTTACTTGGAGGAGAGACACCCATGTCAGAGGAGGAGTTATTTGGCAAGCAAGTGAGAGTCAAGATACTTGACTTTTACACAGGACACCATGATGTTTTGCATGATTCTCTGCTCCTCAAAAATGACCATCCATGTGCCCTGTTATTTTACCTCAGTATGTTACTTAGCTCTGAGCCTGCAAAAATAGTGGCAACTTGTCCTGGTTTCACCTGGGACAGAGTTAACTTTCTTCATAGTAGCTAGTGTGAAGCTATGTTTTTGATTTGTGCTGAGAAGAAGGCTGATAACATACTGATGTTTATAGTTGCTTCCAGGACAGTCAAGGACTTTTCAGCTTCTCTGCTGTGCCAGTGTCTGCAGGGGCAGGAGAAGCTGGGAGGGAGCACAGCCCCAATTACCAGCCTAGGATTCAACCTTAGGTTCAGGACTGAGACCCAAATTGGCCAATGGTGTATTCCATATCATGCACATCATGCCCAGTATATAGATGAGTCTCTGTCCAGAAGTTAACTCTTTTGATCCGGGTTGTCTCCCTCTAAGTCACCCCTTTCTCAGGGTTGTCTTGGTCCCTTGGGGACCACTTGGGGTCTTATCTCCACTTTGGGATTGCGGTTTCAGGACTCTCCCTGCTCTGGGATCGTTATCTGGGAACAAGCTGAGCCTTGGTCATCAGGTGGTGAGCAGTATCACTGTGTATTACTCATTTGTATATTTGTATATATTACTATTATTGTTATCGGTATTATTACTTTCAATATCATTGTAGTTTAGTTATCAAATAGTTCTTATCTCAACCCATGAGTCTCTTTCCCCTTTACCCCTTTAATTCTCTTCTCCGTCCCCAGGAGGGGGGAAAGGGAGGGTGAGTGAGCAGCTGTTGTAGTGTTTGGCTGCCAGCCAGGGTCAAAACTATGACATAGCTCTGAGCAGGAAAGTGAACAGGACGTGGAACAGCACAAGCAGCAAGGCTGCAGCATTTTAAGGATGACTGCACCCTGGTGAGGATGTCCAGTCTTTGCCCACATGTAATGACTGCTATGAGTGGCACTTCTGCCTCTCCAAGCTGCCAGGGCTCAACCCCTACAGTGAAGCAGAAGGTACTACCATATAGCGTTACCACCCACAGAAAAATCTCATCAAATGCAGGAACACTGCCCAGTGAAGCTCTACTATGTGTGCTGTGACCAGTTAAGGGACTGAGGAAAGAGCAGGCTGAACAGCCACACTGGTCCACTTCTCATCCTCCTCTGCTTGCCACTGTGGGAACGATGCAGGTCCAGGATTGGTCCTCAGAAGTGCTCTAGAGCACGGCATCAGGTTCCTCGGTGGTGCAAACGAGTTTCTGTTCTGGAGTGATGATTTTTTTCATGTTGACATGTGGCCAAGGGAATTACTTGTGTCTTGAAGTCTGTTGGGAGGCAGGCTGTATGTATGGGGATGAGGACGTAACATCAAAACTTGTCTCTGCCCTGCATGTCCAAGGACAGACACAAGACATCTTGGTATCACTCAAAGGTGATGCAAAGATGGGGTTGTAGGTGTGTCCATTTCTCAGAGGCACCACTCAAGACACTCTGAGTGCACTGTGCAGTAAATATGGTGTGCACCATCAGAGAACTGAGGTGTTAATTATGTAAAAGCAGATCACATCTATACTAGGAGCAGCCAGATTGCAACTATAGGATGAAAAAATTTTCTCTCTTGCTTAGAAAAAGAGGCTAACTTTGGCTCCCACTTTCCAGGATCTAGTGAATGATGGGAATTGCTGAGAAATGCATACCATGTCATTAAGCTCTTCTGGGTGACAAGCATTAATTAGAAACAAAAATAAAACCAAGTCTACCCAGGCAAAGAACTGTTCTCTGCCATTATGAGGATGGAAGGAGCTCACAACTTCTTCTCACAACTACAGAGCCACCCTACCAGGACACCCGTGATACGTGCAGGCATGAGGTTCCAGGTCACACCATATCAGCAGCAGTGAAGAAAACCAGCATGCCCCTGTGTTGACTTAAAACATTCAGCAACCTAACAGAGCAACATGAAGATGACTTACAGCAGCAACGGAACAGGCTTACAACCTGATCCAGAAAAAGAAACAGTACTGTAACTTTGGGGCTTTCAATTTATTTCAAAGTAGTAAATTCTCTGTAGGCATCTGTGATGAGGTCTTAAACCCTTATACTGACATCTGGATGTGTTAGCGAAATAATTCCTATCAGCGTTTATCCCTGCTGAGACATCGTGATTAAGAAGCTGTTTTCGTCCATTTTCACAAAGAGTCTAAAGGCCTTATTACCACCTACTTGTTGGTTTAATGCAACACAACTGACACTGGATAAAGCAAAGGATTTATCTTTTAAGCAAATTCCTGGTTGAAGAATTAAGGGCACAATGGTAAATAAAGAGTTTCCAAATTCCTCAGTACTTCTGGTAATCAAGATTCTGTGTAGCTATTTTTGTCCCTTCTCTCTGACCAGCCTGGATCTCTGCTTTATCCTCAGTCCACTTTTATTGTGAGTCACATCAGATTAGAAACACAGCTATGAGAAAAATCTTCTGCAACCGATCCAAGAAGAAACAATAACAAAAACCCACGCATATTACACTTGAAGCCCTCTTTAAAACTAAAAAAAACCCACCAAAAAACAGAAACAATGCAAGACACTGAAAAATACTGACAGGTTTCCTTAAGGTCTTGTTTAGAAATGTACTGCAGCTGAAGTCTCTTGCAGCATACTCTGTGGATGGCACAAAAGATTGTCATTGTAGGAGAAAAAGCAGCTGGACACACTGAACCCATGAGGCTTTGTTCTGTACTTCTGCTACACAATCTTACTACATCAATTACCCCTTCACCTCTATCAGTGCAAAGGATTCAGGTGTTTTTAAGTGCATGGACATTAACTGAATATCTTAACTGTGAGTATTGCAAAGCTAACCTACATAAGCCCCTTGTCACAGCAGAGACACTGAGGTGCCAGAGCATGTCCAAAGAAAAGCAAGAATGATGACACCAAGATGTGTGGTATGTTTGAAATGCAGAAGGGAAGGGATGCTATCCAGAGGGACCTTGACATGTCGGAGAAGTAGGCTTGTGAAACCTTCATGAGGTTCAAAAAGACCAAATGCAAGTTCCTACACATGGGTTGGGTCAACCCCTAGTATTGACACAGGCTGCAGGATGAAGAGATTAAGAGCAGCCGTGTAGAGAAAGATTTGGGTGTCCTGGCGGATGAGAAGTTGGACATGAGCCGGCAATATGTGCCTGCAGCCCAGAAAGCCAACCATATCCTGGGCTGCATCAAAAGAAGCGTGGCCAGCCGGTTAAGGGAGGTGATTCTGCCACTCTACTCTGCTCTGGTGAGACCACACTTGGAGTACTGCGTCCAGGTCTGGGGTCCTCAGCACAGGAAAGACATGGACCTATTGGAGCGGGTCCAGAGGAGGGCCACGAAAATGATCACAGGCCTGGAACACCTCTTCTATAAGGAGAAGCTGAGAGAGTTGGGGTTGTTCAGCTTGGAGAAGAGAAGACTCCGAGGACACCTGTTTGCAGCCTTTCAGTACCTAAAGGGGGCTTATAAGAAAGATGAGGATAAACTTTTTAACAGGGTCTGTAGCAATAGGACACTGGGTAATGGTTTTAAACTAAAAGAGGAGAGGTTTAGACTAGATATAAGGAAAAAATATTTTATACATAGGGTGGTGAAACACTGAACAGGTTGCCTAGGGAGGTGGCATATGCCCTGTCCCTGAAAACTTTCAAGTTCAGGTTGGATGGGGCTCTGGGCAACCTGATCTAGTGGAAGATGTCCCTGCTTACTGCAGGGGGGTTGGACTAGATGACCTCCATGGTCCCTTCCAACTGAAACTATTCTATGATCCTATGATTCTAAGGAAGCTGGTGAAGGGTCTAGAGAAGGAGTCTTCTGAGGAGCAGCTGAGGGAACTGGGATTGTTTAGTCTGGAGAAAAGGAGGCTGAGGGGAGGTCTTATCACTCTATAACTACCTTCAAGGAGGTTGCAGCGAGGTGGGGTTTGGTCTCTTTTCCCAAGTAACAAGTGATAGGATGAGAGGAAAGAGCCTCAGGTTGCACCGGAGGGGGGGGCGGTTACATTGAATATTAGGAAAATTTTCTTCACTGGAAGAGTGTCAAGCATTGGAACAGGCTGCCCAGGGAAGTGGTTGAGTTACCATCCCTGGAGGTATTTAAAAATGTGTAGACACGGCACTTAGGGACACAGTTTAGTGGTGGACTTTGCAGTGTTAGGTTAACAGTTGGACTCAATGATCTTAAGGGTGTTTTCCAACCTAAATGATTCTATGATTCTATAAACAACTACTAATCACTGAATTCCCATTTTCTTTTACCTGTATTAATGCATGTAAACTATAAGCCAGACCCTGCTGCAGTAAGAGCTGGTCAAGTTTTGTCATTGACTTCAGTGCAACGAAGGTCAAGACCGCTATTTTTCAAGTTTTCAATGTACCCAGTGTTTAATAAATATTTTTACAAAATCTAGCATCATCAAGTCCCAATACACAGCATGGCTAAAATACATTGGCAGGAAGTTTGTCCAGAAGGTAGAAGTGTGTCCTCCTGCACCATCTCCAAGTATGCTGAGCTCTGACTGCCAAAGCAGAAATACAGGTTGCCGGCCTTCACAGCATGAAGACCAAAAAGGAAGCATGAAACTGAAGATTACCCAAGTATAATAGGATGCTTGAGATCATGTAGGATTTATTCACTACCAAAAACATTGGAGCCAAACCCAAACTCCCAAAAGAAAATCTAGCCAGTTGACACTGTAAACAGGACATTTTCTTAGCTCCTTAGCAGGAGATTAATTTGAAACAAACTGCCAAGTAACCTAACACAATCCAGTATTTTAGCCAAGAGATACTCACCAGAAGCAGTGATATAAGTAGTCTCTTTCATCCAAAATGTGGTATAATGTAATTAATCAACCTCATAAATATAATAGCAGGATTTTTGGAGACAATTCCTGAATATAGCTTAAATCAACTAACTAAAAGGAGTACTACTGAATTTTCCTTCATTAGTGGGCAGATTCTTACTACAGAAAATGCCAGCCCTTCTACAGCTGGGAACACACTAAGAACATTGAGAGCTAACTCAAGGTTTCTTAGCTGGGTAGGTAAAACTGAATGTTGCTACACAAGGAATGGAGGAGGAAGGCAAGGAGAAGGGACACAGCTGGTCCGAGAGCTGTGGGAGAACCAAACTTCATGTTCCTGCTACTGCTGTGCACAGGGAAACGGTGTGAGAGTGGGAAAGAGAGAGGGGTAATGAGGAGATGGGAAAGGCAACCACTGCTTCTGGCGAAGGATCACCAGCCCCCTGTCAGCTGCAGTAGGTGCCATTACAAAATGGTTGAGGTTGGAAAGGACCTATGGAGGCAACAAGGAGTTGGACATTTTGAAGCCTTTTTGACTTGGTAGGCCTGCACTAGCAGCTATCGATTTTTCCTGTGTTCAAGCCAGTCCTGTAAGACATTTTACTTGCTGTTAAAGAGATCAGTCTATAATTTGCTGCACATACACTTTAATATAAGCAAGACTATCTATGTGAAAAGACTGGAGCATAAAACATACAAAATTTTGTTGCACCTTTTGTATATTTACTGCTATTAGAGGTATGAAATGGAAGCCATTCCCTGTCCTTCTAATTTACTGCTTCCCAAAGGAGTTTCTTGCTGTATAAATAACACATATTTTCCAGATCTGTTCCTTTTATGTAATATTTACATCCTATCTAAAGGAGTCACAGAAATGTAATGTAGTGAATTTGTATACTATTTTGTTAAAAGAATTTCTGCATTTGATAATCTTTTTCTCTGTAAGTGCCTTTTTACTTAATATAAAATTAATAATATGTAAATTACTTTCAGAACTTCCACATGCAACCTGGAAAACTGACAAATGTTTTTGAACGTTAACTGTTGCTTTGAACCCAAATTCCATAAATTACATAGCTAACAACATCATGTAAAGAGGATCTTAATTACCTCAAAAAGTTGGGCTCAAGAATTTTTCTAACTGCTCATTGTTCAACTAGGACTTCAAAAATTTACATTAAACCTGGGTGGGTTTTTTTTTAGTATTCCAATATTTTTATATTAAAATATTAGAGTACAATATTTTTATTATTTTAATGCTAATTTGGAACCAATTATATTAAGTGTGCTTATTCTCATTACCCTGTGCTTGTGTCCTCTGACTGTATCACATATGTGCATATATAATACCTTATACCAAATAATATGTAAAAGATACATATTTTTGTACGCATGCACATAATATTCACACGTATGATACATATGCATTCTATTGTAACAGAATATTGTACTTTTGCTTCATCATAAGATATAGGTAGTTTTACTCAACATTGTCTCACTTAAATATAAGCTATTTGAGATTTGTTAACACAGAATCCTGTAGGACTGAGCCCCCGACTTTAATCAAATTATAAAGATGCTCACAGTTAAACATATGAAAAATGTTATTGCACTAATGATTCTCTGTGAGTTTCCTATTTATGCCCATTCCGATGTATTTTATAAAACACAACCTCTCATCACAGTGAAAAAACCCCATCACTTTAGAATTCTCAACAGTGTTCAGTTTCTAAGAATCAAAGCAATAAAATCATCCCGTTTTCTCTGCAAGCCCTTTAAGAATTAGCTGGCCTAATTAAGTTTCATACAAATAGATTTAAAAAAAAAACAAACCCAAAAACAAGAAGTGTTGAGAAACTGGCTGCAGACTTTATAAATGAAGTTACTTCAACTATATGATACACCTCTACCTGATAAAACATGTTTCAAAGCTCCTTTGGATAATTCTTCCATGCTGCTTGCTGCTGAGTCAGGGTTGGAATCCTCATGCAATATCCTTTGATACTTCAGTCCAAACAGTTAATTATACAGAAAAGAGACATCATCAAAGTTAAACAATTACAGACCAAAGTGCATTACTACAGGTAAAGTACTAAGGTGGGATTTTTTAATCTGATAAAGCCAGTTTTTACAAAATCTAGAAAAACAATTAGGAAAACAAAGCTTATAAAAGCAGATTTGTTTTAGCTATTTTCCAACTGACATAATTTTATGTTACCAGAGTCTTCTACAAGCCTATTACAAAAGAACTTGATAAGTATATTCCAAAACTGAGGTTCCTCTACCATTAGTGATATAAGCCATTTCAAAGTGGTACGAATAAACCTCCATTTATGTCTTTTCCCAAGAGCAGACAGTCGACACCTATATGGTGAGACAATACTTTCCAACACTAACCATTCTACGATTCTGCGATTCTATCTCATCAAATGCTTTTCCCTGTGCTTACGCAGAGGCCAACACAGGAAAGCGGAGGGTAGAGTTAATGGCACACAATCCTTTGGAACCAAAAGCTGTTGCCCTTTCCCCAGAATGGTAAAGCACAATTTTTCTTCGTATTTTGATAGTGCAAAAGCAAGCCAAAGTTTGGAAATTCCTGGTTTTTTTTATTCAAAATGAAAACCACAGAAGTCCAGAATCTTATCTGAAGGCATCTGATGCTATGACTTCAAATCCCCATCAGAAGATACTGATTCCATGGCTTTCAGTTGTTTACATACTGAAATGATTTGACACTATGCTGTCTGTTCTTCTCTGCCTTTTCTTTAAACTTTAGATTTTAAAGTTTAAAATACGTACAGTGATGCTTAGTCTGAGCATACAGACTAGGCATGCTTTCCTAGATTGAGCATTCAGACAGATGTTTGTTCAGTAACAGATAAGAATGAGCAATTGATGTTTCAGTTAGACATCATAGAATAAACAATATTACTTAGCACTTTTCATCTCCAAGTACACACAAACAACCAAAATAGCAGAAACAAAACATCAGACTTCCTGTAATTAGGCAGTATCACCTGCATATTGCAAACTGGGAAACTGAAGCAAAGAGAACAGTGGAAGAATCTGGAAGCCCTCTGTGAGTTATTCTGAGAAACTTCAAAGGACTTAACAGGCAATGGCATTAATAAACACTTTAAGTAAATACCACTACATGTGCTATAGATGGGGCTGGCATCTCCAGGATACTTTAAAAAATTGATCAGTGCTACACTGGACAGCTGAGTCATCAATGCCCGTCCTTCCACCAGGACAAGAGGATGTCTTGTAAGCAGGTTATTTATATCCTTAATATCTTCAGCAGGAAGTACAGTCTGGCTAGGTTTGGTAGTCATTAAACAGCACTTTTCTTGTATGTGTTGCCCTTCATCTATAGATCTCTTCCCAGAGCAACCTCAGTCTTAAGTAAGAGCAACCACAACTAGGCGAATCTCTTTTAGCCTAAAAGAAGAAAGACAATCTCAAATCACACACAATGCAGAGGCTTGTTTTGGCTGGAAGCAAGACCAACCCTCCATATTAAATCTCTACATACGCCGTATCACTAGTTTGTCCTGCTTGGAGATAACAGAAAACTGGAATCCAAAGGACTGTTTTCTTTATAATAAAATGTGCAGGTGGTCTTGGACTTGCCAAGATACAAGTATCTTCAGTATCTCTCTTAATTCCACATCATAATTATCATGATCATCAACCCAGGATGTAATATTAGTTTTTACCCTTGCTGTGCATTTTGAGATAGACTGTTGGAACACATTACCCCCAGTGTTGTGTGTGCTCTTTAGATCCTATTCCATACTGTCATGTCTGCAAATATTTACAAAGCAAAAAATACTGTCTGTCTCACTGAGCAATACAACCCACATGTCTTTAATACTATTCCATATCAGTGCTTCAGACCACAACAAGACACAAATACCACTGAAAATTATAAAAGACAGAAATACTTTCAGTGGCCCTCAGCCAACTATGGTCTAAACACTTTGCTGGTGAGCTCGTCACATGCATGCAACATTTGGAATACAGCTCATAACCTTTGGCTGCACAAATATAGGCCTTCAGTCAACAAACTTAAGTAACAGTTTGGTTCATTTGAGTAAAATCAGGCCAATCAGCTGCTGATCTGCTTTAGATGTTATGACCAGACACAACACTGCCCTTTGCAGGGAAAAAGCAAGAGGATTCCCAAGCACAAGGAGAGAGCAAGGCTGCAATGCAGCATGCTACAGGGCTGCATGTGATCTTTGTAAAAGTGTGTCAGCTCCTCGGCACACAAATAACATCTGCTAAAGAACTGCAGAGGTGTCTGACTTCAGCGTGGCTGCAGGCCTGGCTAGCATATGGCCCAGGGAGGGTCAAAGGTAGCATGTAATTTCATATACATCTGCCGCTTTCAAATAGCTCCAGTACCACTCCACCCTGGTTCCCAGAAAATTCAGCCGCTACCAGTTGTGGAAGCTAATTTTAAAGGCTCAAAACTTAATCAAAATGTTAAATGATCACTGCTAGGAAAAGAGGAATTCACTAATCATTTCACATAGGCTTGTTCTCTTCATCACTCCAAGAAACAATTTCACCACAGGAAGTGATCTTCTGCATAGTAAAACACCCATCACCCTGCCAGTAAGCTGAAAAATTTATTTGTATTAGGGTTTACTGATTTCTCCACTGACTCTACAGAGAAGACGAAAGTAAAACACATTTTGAAGTTCTAACTAAATCACTGCAGTTTTCCATGAAAAAACTTGTTTGAAGTTTGACTTGGAAGGAAACCAGCTCAGCTGAGTTCAGCGGTGGTCTCAGTTCTTCTACGTGTAAGACGGCAGGCTAACAAGTCATGAAGGTTGATAAAATACACAATAGTTTCAAAGGAAGAAACAGAAATAATTGGATGTATGCTTTTATTACAAACACATATTTTTTATTAGATTAAATGTGATTTCTGACACAGAAGGAACTGCAGATCCATCTTGTTTCCAGACTCACTATCTCAATTCTAAGAAAAAGCCTCTTCACCTTCTCTATTACTTCTTTCAGTGACTAAGAAAAGCATAGAAAAGATTATTATGTTCAATATGGCTCCAAAGAGGAAACAAAAATCTTCCTAAATCAACTGTATACCCATTACACACATTGTATACACGCTGGAAAATAAACACTGGTAAATACAGAGTATAATCTTGGAAATGGCTCAAGTGACTGGGTTTTTAAAGAGGGTTTATAAAATATATGAATTCTGGCAACTGGAAGACATTAACTTGAAGACTGAACTTAACTCTGTTCATTTTCAGGGAGGACATCTTGCATTTCGCTCTGCAAGAAGGTGCACTGCAACGTGCAAAAAGCAGGTCCTCCCACACAAAGCTGGAACATCACGAGCTCCCCAGCCAGAGGCTCTTCACCCTTCCCAAACCAAACGACTTGGTTGTATCTTTAATCACGAACAAGTGGATTCCGAAGGCGAATTTCAGCGGTGCTGTCTTCAGGCAGCCTCCCCATCCATCCACCACAGGGCCACAGCACACGGCCACGCCGGCCGCTCATTGGAGGCGCTTGTGTCCCACGCAGCTGTGCTGCAGACCCGACAGCACCTCAGCTGTCGGGGAGATCCTCTGCCGCGGCTCAGAGCGGGCAGTGTGCCGGAGTTCAAACTCGAAGACTGAAATCACCCTTCCTACCAGGTGGGCAGTGTCTGAAAGCCTGTAGCCGCCCTCCTTGACGCACACCATCCCTGGGCTGCCAACAGCATGGCTGGCACAAGGGATGGGGCTTGTGTCACCGGGCCTGGCCCGGCAGACCGGGGCAAACACCCGGCCAAGGCAGCCCTCCACCACAAGGACGGGACCCCGAGAGCCATTACAGGAAGCAAAAGTGGCGAGAGGCCGAAGCGTGATCAGGCGAGGAGCGCTCCCGCGAAGCACCGCTGAGGCGAGGGCAGAGCCGCCCGCGCCCCGCCCTGAGGCCCGACGGCCGCCGCCTGCGAGCGCTCCCTCCCCCGCCACACACCGCCCCAGGGGGGACACGGCTACGGCCCCGCTCCGGCCGGAGCCCCATTAACTCGCCGGCGTCGGCACATCAAAGGGACACAAAGGAGAGGGCCGGCGGGGTCCGGGTGGGGCCCCTGCGGCAGCTCGGGCCGGGCACCCCGCGCTGTCAGGGGCTGGGTGCTGCCCGCAGCCCGGAGGGGACCTTGGGGGCGCCGCCAAGGAAACCTCCTAGAAGTTGTCCCGAAAAGTTCGGGTCCGGCCAAAGGAGCAGCCGCCGGGCAGAGCCGCCCCCTCAGCCCACACCTTCCCCCTTCCACCTGGCCACACGCCGCCGGGCTGACCCCCGCCGGCCTCCGGGGACCGGCCTCCGCGCTCCGGCTGACCCCGCCGGCCGACCGGGTGGGGACCCCAGCCCGGACAGACACCCGCGGGCTTCTGCGGACGCGGTCCCCGCTGCTTGGGGAAGCGGGGAGGGCAGCACCCGGGGCGCGCTCCGGGCTCGGGGCTTCTTCTGCAAAACCCAGCCCTTGGGAATAGAGAAGGCAGAGGGACACTTACCATCTCGCCTGATATTGGAGGACCGCAAGGCTTTTATAGATCCGCTCTGGGCAGGGGCAGTGGTGCCCTGACGGCTGCAAAAGTTCGCACAGACGACGGCGTAGAGGAGGAGGAGGATGAGCAGTTGCATTGGGATCCGCTGTGCACGGGACCGCGTCTCTGCAAAGAAACCCGGCTCTCCCCAGCGAGGTGCTCCCCTCTCTCCTGCTCTCTCCCTCTTCTCGGACTTTTTGGTTGTTGTTGTTCTTGCGGGTTGCTTGTGTGTTTGGGGGAGTTTTATACAGGGGAAAAAAAAAACAAAACAAAAACAAAAAACAAACAACCCACACACACAAAAAGAAAAAAAAAACCAAACAAAAAGCCACACCACCCGCAATAGCAGTCACAGCTGCCGAGTTACTCTCCGGGCTGCCCCCAAACTTCCTGCACGGTGAACTTTCTGCTGCGCTTCTGGGGCCAGCTAACACTCGGCAAAGGTGAGAAAGCCCCGGGCCGGGACCGCCGCCTCCGCCCCTCGGCCGGCAGCGCTGTGCCCCACGTCGCAGGCGGGGGGCTGCCGCAGCCGCGCTCCCCTGCAGCCGCTGCGGCGCAGCCCCGCGCCCGCCCCCGCGCCGGGCCGGGCCGCTCCTCAGGAACCGCCGCTGGGGTCTGAAACGGCGGGGGCCGGCAGGGAGAGGCGGCCCGGGGGAAGGGAGGCGGCCCGGGGGGCCGGGAGGGAGGCGTGCGGGAGCGGCCGGCGGGGGGGAGGCAGGGAGCGGTTACCGGACGCTCCCTGAGGTACCGGCCGCGCCGTCTGCAGCCCGGGCAGAGAGCGGCAGGAGGAGCGGTGCGAGGGGGGCTGGCCCCGGTGTGGCGTGAACCTGCCCTGCCGGGACCGCGGGGCTCCCGGTGGGTGGGCCTGGTGGGAGCCCCGTGCCAGGGGCTCCCCGCCAGCAAAGAGGCTGCGCACCCAAGTGTCCCATCGCCCTGTCCCGTCCTTGGCCATGTAGAGGTTATCGCTTGGGCTGGAATGAGTCGGATCACTGAGTTGCACCAGGACGGGCGAGGAGCTTAGTGGAATAAGTGGTGAAAACACATTGGCTGAAGAAAAGCTGCAGTTGTCCCTGCGAGAAATATACGGGCTCTTCTGTCTTGCCAAGCACTGTCCAAAGCTTTTCATAAAAAGTTAATTCCTGCTAATTTAGATGCTCACTAAATTGAGTCTAGTACTAAAAGACTGTCTTGCTGTCTGGAAGAGTTTAGGTCTGCCCCAAAGGTATGTGAGGGTTGTGATCAGATTGCTGTTTTAATACTTTTTCCTTCCATTAGCTGCAATGAAAATAATCTAATGAAAATGTAGAAAAAACAATCAGGTTTTAACAGTTCTCTAATAAATCCTTACCTACTCATTTTATTTCTTAAGACATTTCTTATAGTCTTACCCAGTCTAACAGATTGTAACATGCTGCCAGACCTTGAGCAACATGAAACACCACCTCACTAGTAGAAGAATGCCAACATGGTGCTATATCAGGGATACTGAATGAGTCCAGTTACACTCGGAGGACTGCCTCTGGCTGTATGAAACATTTTCTCCAAGAGCATGTTAGGATGACAATGGGACTGAAACATCTTGTATGTCTTAAGGAACCCATAGGGTGCAATTCTGTTATGCATAATTCATGGTTCTTTATCCCTTTCATGCTCCCCAAAACTATCAGTGAACCTAATCCTGCTCCCATGTGGTAGATAATGGAAAGGCTCCAACAGTGCTTCAGTTGTGAGCAGACTTAGGTGACCATTGCAGGGGGAAAACTGGGCAAAGAGAGGGAAGGTGGCCAATCCAATCGTCCTAATAGAAGCAGAAAGTCAAATAGAGGACATACAGCAAATGAAGATAAGGATGATGTCTGAAGATGTTTTCTGTTCGTCCAGCCAATGTGTCTGCCTCTTTCCAATTACATTAGAAGGAACTGACAGAAAGCATCAATAGGATCCCAGCTAGCTAGGTTTCTTCTGAGTGCAGGTTCCTTTTAAGATAAAAGGAGGTGGTCAATACCCTGACCTTTACCACAGCCCCTTGGTGAAGTCTTTCTTTTCTCAGTGCCCTCAGGCACTTGTTCTCTCTTAGACTCAGGGAGCTAGAATCCGTACTTGCTTCCCCTTGGGGGTGCACAGTGGCCATTTTAAGGTGGTGGAGGAGGAAGAGAAGGAAGGACAGATTATCTTCCACCCAGAAGGCTGACAAAAGGCGTTTTGGCAGTACCTGAGTAGTTATGTAAGTCAGTCAAGAAAGGGTACTGTTTCCAAGGCTGTTCCTCTTTCTGTACCCAGGTTTACCCGTATACATTTTCTCATGTAAAATTCATACATCTTCTCAAGAGGTGGGAAGCTCTTGTCTAGCTCTTGGGAGCTAAAGTTATGTGGTGTCTTTCTGGCCCCATGCCTCCCTGGCTGCACAGGTCCAGCTTTGTCACAAGAGTGGAACAGGCTTTCTCCTGAACCACTCCACAGCTATTTGGCTGATGTGCTCCCTGGCTATAAGTTTAAACTTCCCCACGCTGACCAGGGCACAGAACTGAGGCTTTCTCAGCATCATTTTCTTTTTTTTTTAAATTTAAAAAAGAGTACATACTGCTGTGGCGGATAAAATGAAATTCCTGTTCCTGCAGCAGAGGTACTTGTTGCTTAGAGAACTCTGAAGGAAAAGGGCGTGGGGCCTGATAAATTAGACAGTGATGAAAGCATACAAGTGGATTCCACCACCAATGGCTTTGATATATATCAAGAGGAACTGTGTATAACTCCTATCATGCGCTCACAGTACTTTTCTGTTCCTCCCTGTGTAAAGTATGGGACACTGTCGTCTTTGTTTCAAAGCCAAAAATATTTTTGTAGCAGAAGGGATGCATCTTTTTCTCAGGTCAGAAAATAGCCAGGGACTGTTTCTGTAGGATTCCAAACCAAGGTCTAGCTCTATCAATTATGAGATATTTATTTTAGCTCCAATATCAAAAAATCAGAGATTTTTCCATTTGATATACAGGCATATAGAAAGATTTTGGGATAGAGCAGCAAGACTGACATATGTTGAGAGACCCTTGTAGAAAAGGCCTGCATTTCAATGACTGTTGCTACAGAGCCTCAACTGACTTTAGAAAGCATAAACCCACTACAAACCAAAATAGTATCTTTATAATAAGGTGTCATAGAACCCTGTGTCAAAGGGTGAGAAGTTTGGATTTTGCTCAGACAGTTTTTTGATCACTGGATATTCACTTTCTGGAGGACATTCTAGTACATTGACTAATCTGTATTCTAAGTGTTTGGGACAATTTAAAGCATCAGGTGTTTTCTATATGAAGACCTACAGCAAATCACGGTTAATGCATAAATGGACATACTTATGTATAAGTGTGATGACCTAGGTAATCACAAATCTGTCAGCCTGACTGAGATCCTGATAAAATAATGTAACAGTTGATATGAGGCTGAATTAATACAATTTTAAAGGAAAATAATATCATTAATGCTAATCAACCTGGAAAATCTCATCATGCTAACTTAAAAATCAGGTTGACAGAATACCATCAAATTACAGCTTTAATGGCATTTGACTTGGTACCACACAATTTAAATCACACGAAATGAAAGTCATACATACTAAACGTTTCCAAAACTGTTAAAGAACAGATTTGAAAATGTTTAATAAAAGGGGAAACAACATTAAATGGATTCTTTGCAAAAGAGCCCCACTTAAACTACTTTTTTTTTCTGCATTGATTTGCATTTCCAACAATGACTTGGGAAAACTGAAGTCGTTACATTTGCAGACTACAAAAACCTTGGAGGAGTGATAGGCTGCTTTATAGCGATGGTGTTACGTGGAGAAGGATGTGTAGATACTGGGTAAAGCTGTAAAGCTGAGCCCTGCCATAGCTTATGCTTTAAAATAGCCAATGGCAGCACTACCCAGTGCCTATGGCATCCATCTCACCTCATTTTAGTCTTCTGAAAGTGCCTGCTGTAAGCCAGTTACACAGGTTCTCATTGTTCATGGAGAGAATTGGATACCCATCAGAGGGCACTCCAGCCCAGTGGTTTTAGGCAGTTGTGCTGGGATAGGATAAATAGTTTTCCAGAAGGTCCAGTTTATCTCCAGTGACTGTGGAGAAAGCACAGGGAACAAATAATTTTATAGTTATTGGATAATGTAGTTAATCCTAGAAAGCACTGATGCTGAAAAAAAATACATGGATGGATTGTCAAGGAAAACAGTGGGCTGTAGCCCTCTCTGTTGTCGCCTGCTGGCTGGGAGATGTTCTAGTATCATACAGTTTGTCCATGAAGCACGGATGTGCTGTGCGTCCCCCACTTAGAATATTGGAAATGTGGTGATGAAGTAGTAACACCCAAAATCTTTGTGTGTTATTACTGGGATCCTTGGATATTTATTTAGAGAGGGGAATATCAATTATGTAGGAGCATTATGCTTTCCTCTGTCATTATTAGACTGCTGTGTCAAGTTCCTGTGAATATAGTCTAAAAAAGGATCATGATAAAGTGAAAAACACTGAGAGGAAAACCACAGGATTTGTTAGAGGTTGAGAAATATGCCATTCAGGGAAAAGCTTAAAAATCACGAGACATTTAGCTTGCCAAGGAGAAAATCAGAGGGGTCACAGCTGAGTCCCTGAGGGAGGATATTGATTCTAAAAGGCTGTTCTGTCTAGTGGACAATGAAATATCAAGGTGAAAGTTGGAGTTAGACAAATTAATATTAGAAAGAAAAAGGATACTTTTCCAGTGTGGAAAGCCATGGAAGTGTCAATGTTGTATATTCTTCATTACTGAAAATTTGAAAGGCAAGATTTGATGTTTTCCTAAAACCAGACAAGTGTTTTCAAACTGTACTTAGGAACTTGTGGTGTCTATTGATCACTTCTAAAAGGTCTGTAAAGGTGACAGAGAAAAGCATGTTCATATGTACCATACTGCAAGCCACAGATGAAATTTCTAAGTTCTGCAGTTTGTTGGAAAACTACAACTAAAATAATGTACCTCCAGGATTAATTCAGGGCAGCACCATCATTTCTGTTATAGAGGAGGGCAGGCAAGTGACGGCAATGAACCCATCCCCCAGTTTATAATCTGTGAATGATTTGAGAATGAGCAGGAGTGCACAGAGTAGGATGGAGAAACACCTCACAATTGTTAAAATGTGTGTCTTAAATAAATGAATGTAACCATGATGGCAGACCAAAGGAATGCAAGGAAAAGGTAGATCAAAGCCATATGTCTGGAATTAGAAAATGGGGGCAGAGTCGCGTGTTGCTAAGATAACCACAGTGCCCTGCAGGCACCAAGACACCAAGAAGAGAAATGCAGAAGAGTGACCCATGGCCCAGGTTTACTGTCTGAGCTACAGGCAGCAGTTCAACAACATACAAAGAAAATCCCCAGTAGAACTGATCACTTTAGGTGTTGAGATTATCAAACACAAGCCCAAGCAGTGCTGCCTGGTATCACTACAAACTTGGCATTGATTCATGGGAATTCATCTTAAAACACTGAAAATCAGATGTGGGCTCCAGACCTGCAAGTGGTGCTGCTCGCTGTTTGTCCTCCTCCAGTAGCCAGCTGTGCATGCTCGTTTGTCTGGCCCATTCTTGAGAACAGCTGCAGGCAGCTTTGGTTTATCCAGTCTTTCATTTTTGCCTCTTGTGTCTGCAGTGCTACAGGATGGTGTGCCCTTCTCCTTTTCAGTGTACACCTGCTTCCCTTCCCAACTCTTAAACGATTTTTGCTGGCTGTATGTAACTTTTGAGCTTTTGGCTAGTTCTCCACCGCAAGTGTTAGAGACAAATATTGCACCACTGAGATGCACGTGAGGAGGGAGAGAAAAAGGATGTCCCAGGATGAACACATTAATTAGTTACATTTTTTGGGAAACTGCTGTATCACTCAGACTCTCCCACTTGATACCTAGTGATGAGGCCAATTTATATGTGATGTGCATGCAATTTTTCTGTCATGCTTTCAAAAAATGAGTATAAACCACAGTGAAAGAAGAAATGTTGCCCTCCTCAGGTTAAGTAGGATTTTTTCCCTCTGTTGATATCAGTAGAACCAGCATTTAGATTTAAATTCAAAGTTTAAAAATAATGGACTATGCTTTCTTATATGTTTTTCTTAATAAGAAAATAATACCTTCAAAAAGACTACATTTCTTCCGTGTCCCAGTTCCCAGGTTCATAGATTTAAAAGGTAGAAAGACCTTTCTGATGTGATATAGTTTGACTTCTTGCATAAATAAGCCAAAGCATTTTGTTTTCTGACATCCTGCTGATTTCTCAAGAGTTAGCATAGTATGTTTTAGAAAAAAAAAATCAAAACTATTTTAAAATAGCAGGAAACACAATTTTACAGTATCTTGAGACAGAGAATCCCCACCATCAATGTTAAGTATTTCAAATGATTAATGACTATTTTTAAAGATTTGGGGGTTTTTATGGTTTGTTTGTTTGTTTTGTTTTTCCCTCTGGATCTTGTACTGTGTATGAACAGTAACGGTTTATCAGGATCCTCTGCTTGGTCTTTCAAAATATTTGGATACAAGTAATCTGAACCTACTGCTCTGGACTTTGCAGAACAGCTGTCCTCAAGCCACAGTAACTTCTGCCTAGCCACTCTTGTTATTTCTGTGATCAATTCCCTTGCATCTGTCAAAATGAGGTCGTATTTTGTTTGTCTTGGATATAATACATTTGAGTTTGAAAACTGTTACCAAGTATTTTAGAAAAATTCTAGGAATGTTTTATTACTGGTAACCAGAGATCTCTAAGATCAGAGGTTTCAGACTGAAATTTCTCACTGTAATTCATGTTTTCTGTCTGCACATTGTAGGTATTACTTAAGAAATAAAGCATCCAGTTTTAGTAAGACACAGAACAGCATGGTGTAGCTTCCTCTGTGTGTTATCCTGCCCAGACATTCCCTCTGGACTCTGTGTTCTCTCCTTTGGGACAGGAAGCATTTTCCTTCTCTTGAATTGAGTGTTTTCCTTCTCCAGCACATGTACGGCATGGGAACACTCTTAAATTCTGAAAATTATTATCTTGTGAACAACTTAGAACATAACAGCTGAGCAACATTGTAAAGACTGAAATGCACCTCAGTGCTGAACCCTCAGAAGAGTAACTTGTGTCTTGGCACCACAAAGATGGCACATGAACTTCTTGTTATCTACTGTTTTGCAGTTTGTGCCCAGTTGAGATGGTATGTATTTGTGCCCAGTTGAGATGATGTGTAAGAAACCAACCTTTGTTAATTAAAGATTCCTTCTCAGTTCCCTGACAGTTGAAGTTCTGAGCAGCCATTGTACATGTGTGTTCTGTTCAAAGTTCTGTATTTGGCCATCTAGATCCTCAGAAGTTTATTGTAATATTTTCAGGATTTTATAAGGACTGAACCTTCTAGTTACGTAAATTTTTTCCTCATCCTCCTGAGTTACGTCCTCCTGAGTTACTGCTTGCCTTTCATCCTTTTTCTTCAGTTTGACAGAACACCACTTATGCATCTTGTCAACAGTGTTTCAGAACTGCTGAGCCGTGACTCTGGGCTTTTTCTTTCCTTCATGGGAAATTAAATTCCTCTTTGAGGTCTGGGTGCACATGTGCAATGGAGATACTCACTAAATCCGACTGTCCAAAAACTTCAGCCTTGTTTTTTTCTGTTCTTGCCCACTCAAGAATTTTCCAACACTGTTTACTAATAGGGAAATTTCTGCCTTGCAGTAAGAAATGTGCAACACACAATGGAGAACCACTTTTCCACTACTGACTATCTTAGTACTGTGTGTGGTTTTGTGCTTGGAAAGCAAACTTGTCATACTTCCTCTTGACATGCTATATTTCACAGATATTGCAAAATGAAGCCTTTTCAGTCATTTCAGAATCAATAAGTGGACATAATTAAATGGACAAATTGAGAACCTAGTGGTCAGAAATACAAAAAACTGAGGCTCAAAACTCTCCTTCCCGGAGCTCGTATCATAGAATCATAGAGTCATACAGTGGTTCAAATTGGAAGGAACCTTCAAAGATCAGCTAGTCCAACCCCCCTGCCATGGGAAACCGCATCTTTCACTAGACTAGGTTGGCCAAAGCCCTCTCCAGCCTGTCCTTGAACACTTCCAATGATGGGGCACCTGCAAGTTCTCTGGGCAACCTGTTTCGGCATCTCATCGCCCTTGTAAAAAAAAGTTCTTCCTTATATCTAAGCTGAATCTATCCTCTTTTCAGTTTAAAACCATTGTCCCTTGTCCTGTCATGACAGGCCCTGGTAAAAACTCTCTCTCCATCTTTCTTATAAGCCCCTTCTATATTTTGAGAGGCTACAATAGGGTTTCCTTGGAGACTTCTCTTCCCCAGGCTGAACAACTCCAACTCTCTCAGCCTTTCTTCATAGGAGAGGTGTTCCATCCCTCTGATCATTTTTGTGGCCCACCTCTGGACCTGCTCTAACCTTTCCTCTACTGGGGATCCCAGAGTTGGATGCAGCACTGCAGGTGGGGTCTCATGACAGCACAGAGTATAGGGGCAGAATCACCTCCCTCAACCCGCTGGTCATGCTTCTCCTTATGCAGCCCGGGAAAGAGTTGGCTTTCTGAGCTGCGAGTGCACATTGCCCGCTCACGTCCAATTTTTCATCCACCAGTACCCCCAAGTTCTTTGCAGGGTTGCTCGTAATTCATTCATCCCTGTAGTCTGTATTGATGCTGGGGATTGCTCCAAGCCAGGTGCAGGGCCTTGCACTCAGCCTTGTGTATCTTAAACTATACTCTGTGCTTACAGTTCATTTTTTTCAGGGAAGGTAGTTTTGCATCATACCAAAAATAGAACCCATATACAACAGAGTACAGTATGTAAGCAAACAGATTTTCAAATGGACTTGCTTTGTAATTATTGGAGAAAGCACATTAAGCATATTTTAATTTCTTTTAAATATGTGCAGATTGTAAATCAGCTTGTTAAGAAAAAATTATTTTCAATCTGCTTTAGATGGCAATGCATGAGGGTGTTCAGCTTATCTTAGGGGCAGCAGTGAGAATGATTTATCTCTGGTTCCAAAATAGTGGATACACACTCAGGCTGCCCAACTCTTTCTTAAGATCACGTTGTGATATAGAGTTGAATTCACAGTTTTATGCACACAACACATTAGCATAAACTAGTTAACCACCTGGCATTGGTTAAGCAGAATTTATTCTGATACTGTGCTAATGACCTTGCACTATCATTAGACTAAATCAGTCTCCTGGGGGAGAACCCAACAAAGCATACTAATTCAATGCTTTCCTAGGAAGAAGCATGTACAGTAAAATATATTTTGTTATTTATCTACGTCCATTGTGATTCAAAAGTACTTTCTAAATTAAATGCCAAGGCCTCTCCAGAGGCCTCTAGAATGGCAGAACTAGATAAAAACGTGCACTGAAAGAATACAAACAAAAACATTTGTGCACACCCACAGTCACTGTGGGCATTTTAAAGTACTGATGTACTGTGTTAACAAGTGTAGGAATAATCTGCTCTAAACATAGACTTGGAAAACAAAACTTAGAAGGCTAAACGAAACTTAGAAGATTAAATCTGATGTAAACATCATAGGGTCCCTTTACAGTCTGAGAGAGAAACAGGTGACACCAGAGGGTGCTTGGTCTAACATGCCATTTTCATAATGATCTTAGGTAGTGTGGAGTTCCCCTTGCCTTTTCCCCCACCTCCAATGGCTTTCTCTTTCTCCAGTGCCTGTAATACAACTCTGGGTGATTAGCGCAGATTTAGATGTCTAGTCTGAGGAAACGTAAATTAGGGCAGACGAATTTCACCCCAAACAATCACAGCAATCAGAAGTTAGAAATTATTATTATTAGAAATTTATTTCAGGAATAAAATGGTTTATGAATCTTAGTTCAACATCCTTTTATGTATGTAGGACATATGTTTTAATTGTTAGGCATGCAATCTACTTTTTTCAGAGGATTTGGTACACATAATGGAGGAGAGGAATCATGATTTTACAGTACAGAGGGAGATGATAGTCTGTAAAAACTTTACTTCATTTGTTACAGTTGAAAGTTATGAAGTGAGTGGGGCAGGAGGTGGATGGAAAAAAAAACCTGAATCCCTGAGGCAGTTGAGTGCCGTGAAAGGGTTTCTACACCCGCCTTATTGTGTTGCTGCACGGATGACGTAAACCAGATTTCTCACATCTGGTCTCTAGTGCTGTGTTTCTCATTTTCTGGATGGCCAGCTGGAGACAGTAGGGTCTGACTGGAAGAAGTGCAGAGCATGCATAACTATATTTGAAGTTAACAGAATTTGTTTCTTGAATATGTGTCGTGCTATATAACGCCAAACATTATAATTCTTAGTATCTAAAACTAGTGGAAACTATTTACCTTAATCTTTCTGCACCCCAATCCCATTTGAAAAAGGGGATGATGTCATAATTCACTATACACTGTAACACCCAAATTAAATGCCTGGTATATATTCTGCCAAAGAAAATACTGTGTCTAATCATAGATACGTCTGTAACAGAGACAAAAATTGTCAGTTTTTGGACAGGGTTCATGTGCTTTAGATGTCTATCTAAGAAAAAGCTGAGTTGCACCCTAGAATACCTGTTCCTTTTTCAGTGACGCTAAAGGAAGCCTAAATTGACTAGTTCAGTGCAGACATCAGGGCTGCAAGATGCCTGAAGGCAGGGCAGGTCATTCCTGCTTTCTGTGATGCCTTCCATTTTGGGCACTGAATGAGGCAGAGATTCTATAAGAAAAAAATAGTCTCCGATCATGTTATTTGTTAGGTGGCTTTGTCACAGATATGCACAAGGGACCAAATGAAGGTTGCACAGAATGCCTTTTGATAGCTTGGCCTGGCAATTTTAATACCAGTATAACAGTCATTCTCTGGGAATGAAAAGACATCAGCCTGAGGCAGACACTTGGAATACTGCATTTCAGTTCAAATAGTTAAAGCTTGAAAAGAGAGCCTTATAGTAGGAAAGGCTGGCAAATTAATAAGAGGTGGTTTTACTAGCACTCCCTGAGAAGCTTCCAGTCTTTCTTGGTCCTGTGGCTAGCAACGGAGCTTGCATGGCAGCCCTGTGAGTCTGTGCGTGTCTCAGCTCTGGTCCTTTGTTCGTCATTCCTCTGGAGTTAGGAAGGACATTGTATTTTTTTACAAAAATGGCCCAATCATCGGAGCCTTTCTCTGGAAGCCAGCTAGGTGTTTGGTAACATTCACACTGAACAGGCAGGGAAAACATTGGTTAAAATTTTTTGCTGAATGTCACATTGCACAAAATTATCAGGTAACAAATGGCAGTCCAAGTTAGTGTTTGACTCATTAGGCTAAAATGTCTAAAAAAATTTTCTCTCTGATTCTCCCTGGCAAAGCCGCACGCTACCATTGCATGTAGGGTAACGATTTTGCATGCTGATATTACAGACTTGTGTAAAAGGAAAAGGACCTTGACCAACCACTTAAAACTGTTTGTGCAGTATTGACACTTAAAACATCTCAGGGATTGTAGTGTCTGGCAGGAGGTGATTGTATGCTTCATTCACAGTTCCTCAGACACAGTTTACATTAAGCTTACATGGCATCTCTCATGTCTCAAGAATACTCTATGAGCAACAAGAACTCTTTCAGTCTTGCCAAACATCATTAGGTACCATTGCCTTTCCTTCCTAACTTCCTTTCTTCTGCACATTACTTGCTTGGAAGCTGCTCTGGATGGTGGAAGTCAGCATGATCAGGCATTAGAGGCTCTGCTGTAGGCTCACTCAGGCTGTATTGCAATGGAAGCTTTCATTAAGCAGGGATAGGTCATGTGTGCTTCTTATTAGCCATTATGAACCCACTGAACAGTGTATGAGAATTTGTTGACCTTCCTAGGCAGGGCATTAACATCTAACATATTGGAAATGGGCTTTGGAGACATGAATTCTAAGCCTGAGATGATTTAGTTTACTGCAGGATGCCAGAAAACTGTTTTAGACCTGTATTTCCAAAATTGCCTACTAATTTTGGAAACCTGATTTTTAGAAGAGTCCATCATCTGCAGCCACAGTAGATATCCAGGAATTACGATTGTATGTCTATGGCAGTTGCAAATTTATTTGGGAAGGGAGAGGAGAAATGGACCATGAACTGTGTAGTCATTCTATTAACACTGACCAATTCAGCACATGATTAGGCATATTTGCATTACTACCATTCCCCACCCTCAGTTTAAAAAAGGACTGTGGGACTACTTGCCGTGTTAGAGAGATGTTTTGGAGAGATCTGCTATTTGTATGGCTATACTGGCAGTTGCCCCATATCAAAAGTCAGTGGAGATGGGAATGAATTGTATTTAGCAATCTGACATCTGAATTTACCCTGTGCAAATCTACATGGCCGAAAAGTGACATGCCACGCAGTGACTGCTATACACAGACAGCTGTTTTAGACTGAGCACATTATGGTGTTGGTGCAAATCTAAGAGACCAAGCAAGAACTCCAATAAAAAAACCTACAAATACTTATGTATGAAAGAGATATCATTGCTTAAAACTTCGGGACTACAGAACCTGCTGCTCTGGTCTTCAGTCAGTTGTCAAATAATCTGGAACAAAATCAGCTGAGTCACTGAGCTTTGAAAAGAACAATTTGTAGAGGGCAAAATTGTTGGCCTCTTTCTTGGATAAAAAGAGATAAAAGAGGCTTAGTGTAGATTTTACAAAAGCATTCAGACAACTTTTTTCTGATCAATCATCACAGTTTTAACAGAGAAGAAATTTGTTTAAGTAATTGAAAGCAGTGGTGTTTGTGTAAGATTCTGTATTGGAAGTTATGCACTTACATTGACCGGATTGTTAGAGCTGACACTTTTACTTATCCACACAGTACTGGTTGTTTTGTTAGAGTAATTTGCTTTATGCACCTGCACACACACACACTGTCTTCTAATATATTTGCAGAAGAGAGAGACCCTATTTTATGTTCATCATCAGATCTAGTCAGTGGTGAAAAGGAACTCAGTTCCAGTAACCTAGCTCTGTGAATGAGGCAGGTAGCCAATCTATGATTTACAGCCTGACCATTTTTGTATCATAGTTTCTTAGTGTTTTCATAAACAAAGTAAGGGTAATCATGCTCTACAGAAGGAGTGATAATGCATTCTTCTAAATTCTGTTGCAGAAGGCACAGAAGAAAAAGCAAATGAAGTGTAAGAGACAATTTCTGTTTGTCTGACAATTCCTTTCTAAGTCCGTTACACTGTAAATAGTGTAAACAGAGATTTAAATCAAAAATGAGAAGCATTGCTCCTATATTAGATATTTGAGAAGCACAAAGAAAAAAATGAGTCCAAGGAGGATGTTCTTTCTTAGCTTGGAGTTCAGTCCATAATTGTTGTGGAAGGAGCTATACAGTTTAAAGAACTGAATCAGGAATGTTAATATGTTATTCATAAAAATTGAACAGTAGATGGTTTTAATGGCTTCCTGTCAATTGATGTGTATTTTTAGACACAGTCTCAATGCAATTGCTGGCTGTCAGCTGTAGCCCAAGTAAGTAATTATTAGCTGTAGCCCAAGTAGCAGATTATTAATGTGTGTTGAACTACCGTGCGCAGCATTTATGGGTTACTTTACCTTCATCCCAAGTTTTAAGATACCCAAGGTGATAATTTTTCCCTTCCTGAGGGAGTGATGGAAATGTCCTTGGGCTTATTTACAACCAGAATTGATTTATGAGCAGGTGTTTATTTGTAGTTTTTTGTTAGTCTCCATTAAACATTATTCATTTAAAAAATGTAAATCCATCATGTTAGACATGCCTGGTTTAGTAACAATATCTCATCGTTTGAGTAGATTAAGCTCATGGGAGTTTACACCAATTTGTATCTTTTCAAGAGGACTGAACTTCAAGTTACAGTCTACCTGGTTGCAGGATGAGGTATCTCAATATGTTCCACACCCGCTGAATTACTGTCTTAGTACAGTCTGTAATCAGTAATTTGAGATGCTGTGTAGGTCATACAGAGGTGTCAGTTAGTGGAATCACAATGCATTTGTGCTTTCCTTTGATTTATAATTGCCATTGCCTTCGTTTTCTTTCTACCTCCACAAATTCACATTTTCTTCCCTTTTTTTGTAGCTATTCTCGAACTTTGTAATCCATATCTTAGGCATTCTGAAGGCAAGTATATTGGCCTATGCTGTAGTAATCTTCCTTAATTGATTTGGGATGTCTGCCAGTCTCTTCTATTATCCTGTGCTGATATCTTTATATGACTGGCTTTTATCCAAATGCTGTCATCTTTTGCCTGATCTTTATCCTTTTGCTCTTTTTGTGCTGAGATACCATATTCTTAGCCTTCAGGTGTTGCCTCTTCATCCCTCGTGTTTGCAGCGTAAAAGGTACAAAGGGCAAACTTTCCAAATATTGAGATCTCCATGCTCTGCCTTTCTGATATTTTGTCTGTTCTTTTTGGTTAAGGCAGTTGTTGCATGGCATTCATCTACTTAATAAGATGACATTTAAAGGTTTGATTTATTTTACTCCTATTTAGTACTTTGGTGAACTTATTTTTAGTGCATTATTTTTTTCTCAGTATTTTACTTTCTATTTTCCACTCTATATTAAAAAAAAGGATGTGATTCAGAATTGGAACACTGTGCCATCATCATGTTCCCATGAACCTTTCTCATTAAGTTTTTTTTAAATTTCTTTAAAATATGTTGTAAAAGAGGGAAATTTATAATAAGCTTTAATGTAATTGAAAAACAACTTGGTTTTATACTGGGGATTGTTATGTTTTCATCTTCATTATATGGCCCACAATGTATACCACCTTTTTAGATTAAAGGTAAAAAGCTATCCCTAGACAACTGAAAATTCCTGTTTTGTGTTTAGATTTTATTGCTTTTACATGGTCCAGCTCTTTCTTCATATGTCATCTGCTGCAAAATGAGCTCTGCTCTAAAAAACATAGAAAAAAAGTAGTTCTTTGGTATCTTTCTATAATTATCATCAGTGATCTATGGAAGAAGAGATATAAAATTTAATTTCATTATGGACCAAGACAAAATCACATATAACTGATTTCCTTTTTTTTTTTTTTAGTATTTAAACCAAATCCTAACCGAACTGAAGGGATTTTTTTTTTTTTTTCTCATTTCAGTGGTCTATCAATCAGGCCATTAATGCTTGGATAATAGGGCTACTGTATTCAGAACAGTGCATTACAATTCCCTTAGCCAAAAATGTGTGACTAACTCACAGTCAGTTGAACTAATATGATTAGTAACAGACCCCTATGCCAGATTAACATTGATAAATCAAGTATTTGCTAAAAACAGGGTCTTGCAAACTTTGTTTTTGTGGATTTCTATCTGATCAGGCACATGCGTATCACCAACTTGATGAAGACCTTATAGCCATGCTTGTAGCCATTCAGTTAATGAAATCATCAGTGATTCATCTTTTATTACTCTAAGACCTAATCTTTTTGCATATGAAGAAGCTTTAATGGATGAACCCAGCTGGACCCTAGCTGTCCAAGAGAATGGAAAAAGACAGTTTATTATATTATTTTTGTAATCAAGATTATGATTTTAATGTCTATGTTTTTAGGGTTGTAAGTACGTACTGAAGAACATACATATAGATGTTGGAGATCTGATTCTACCAACTGTAAGGATTGTTATCGGAATGCTTTAGAGATCATAGAATCATAGAATGCCCTGGGTTGAAAAGGACCTTAAAGATCATATCGTTTCAGCCCCCTGCTGTGAGCAGGGTTGCCAACCACTAGAGCAGGCTGCCCAGGGCCCCATCCAGCCTGGCCTTGAATGCCTCCAGGGATGGGGCATCCACAGCTTCTCTGGGAAACCTGTTCCAGGTGACACCATCTGTACGCATTTCAGAAGTATTAGATTTCCTCTTGGAACATTATGCAAATATTTATATTTATAGATAACGAACTGATTTATAGTACTAAAAATAATAATGCATTATCATGCCTTTAGTATATTTTATTTCCTATACTGTGTGGAACTGATGCAATTACAATCAGTAATGCAGATTATTGTCCGCATCTAAAATAGTATCTGAGCCATTTTCAAAATATATTAATCTCCACAATACCTCTGTTAGGCGTTATTAATTGTAACCTGCCATTGCTTTACAGGAGAACTGGAAAACGTAGGTTCTGTGTACACTGTTTTTTGAAAGCATATTCACCAATTGACCATGTTATTCACCACAACAAGTGACACAAGGGCCAGGTTTAGGGTAAGCAAGCTGCTGCACCCAGCAGGAAAATCTCTAGTATCTTCTGCATTGTAAGGTTCATCTAAAGGCCCTGTTATCTGCAGGGACAGCAGATTCACCCCAGCAGCATGTATCTGGCCCTTTTTGTATTTCTTGTCTGCCTTTGCAGTGACATCACAGGACTAATACCATGCATGCAAGAGAGACCAAAATTCTTCTTAGAATGGACTGAATTACCATTTGCAAGGGAAGGTGGGATTTTCAGTCAGTCCTCATTCTTGTTGCTTCCAAGGACAAGGTAGACACCTGGAACCAGGTCTCCAGAGTACATGAGCATGTGACACTGCTGTGATAAGGCAGCTGTGGTTCAGTATAGACACCATCACTGAGACTAGGTAACTTGCTTTGTATCACACAGCAAGTATGTGATAACATAGGGAATTAAATTCTGTGTCTCCATATCCCACAGTAATACTGGATCTATTGGGCCTTCTGTCCTATAACTGGCAAGTTATACTTGCCAGTCACATAGCACTGTCTATTTTTGAAAAGTTATTTAAAAAGTACCTAGTTAATGTTCACAAAATTCTTAGAAGACAGGAGATTGTTATCCTGTGTACGCAGGTATTAGCCCTGAACCCAAAAGCTGCAGTGTTTAACTAATGCAGGTCATAGATTTGGATTTTCTGTTCAACTTGAAATTCAAGGCATAGCATTGCAAAAGATCAATTTTTTGCAAAGTGTATCCAAATGACTCAGTAGGCTATTTTGCCATCTTGTCCTATAATTAACTATAGCAAGTAGTAATTAACAAGGGTGCTTTAAATCCTTGATTTAATGTTCTTTTAAAATACATATAAGATAAATGGAACCCTGGACAATCTGTCTGGCTTTCTCTAGCCTTTCAAAGGCACCTAGGAACTTGGCTTCTAAGTACTACTAAGCAGATTTAGATCCAAAGGGCATGAGATACATAAAAATTAGTTTGGCTGTAAGAGAAAATGGAAAGGGCAGATTGGCAGCATTACATCAGAGAAGACAGTCTGTTCAGCATAAAAGAGGAATAGAATATGATACCAGGTTGGACTATCTTAAAACTCTTAAGAATTCAGTTGACATTAATAAGCTACTTTCTCTCTCATGCTTGTAGCATCATTATGTACTGGAAAAGAATATAATGCTCTTGTGCATCATTTATTCTGTACCCAACCTGTAGATGCCTAATCTTATGCTCTGGGGGGAAATTTTCAGAGTTTGACTCCGCATTTGCAGGACTTTCAGAGATGCCAGAGGAAGCATAGCTGCAGACATGTGAACAATAAAGTTGATATTAAAAATGTGGATAGGAAAGTGAACTGCCAGTATAACTCATTGCCACAAAATGTATTGAATCTTAGAATTCAGAAGTGAACGGAAAGCACTGGATGATTCATGAGTAATGAGAATATCCAGGTTTAAAACAGAATTTAAACCCAAACGAAAAGAGCAACTAATTGTAATTACTCAGGATGTATTCCCACAGAACGATGGGAACAAAAGAATATGACTGTGTGAAATTATTTCATGCCTATAGGAGAAGGGTGAGGCAGTATGATCAGGAGAGGATGCTCATTGTGTAAGTAAGAAGTAAGGCCTATTCTGGCATGAAAGAAATCTTTCATACCTGCATGACAGCCAGTATTACAACTTGCTGGCTACAACAGGCTTTTATCTGCTATGCCTGGAGCTTCGGACAAAACCTAGTGCTAAACGTAGTGTGATTCTTTCCTGTGGTAATTTCTAGTATCTATAAGTGTGAAATACTCTTTGTCAAAAATATTCTTACTCTCTTCTTACTGATTGGGAAATATGAAGCAAGATGAAATTAATTACATAATGGGAAATGGTGCCTAGCAGTCTAGTAATCAGACTGGAAGTTATGACATCTGCAGTGTGTTCCAGTTTTAATTACAGTGAATTGATACCTGGTTTGGGGACTCTGGGGTTACATTTACTTCTGCCCTTATTTGTGTCTGAATTGAGCAAATAGTGAAACAGTTTGAATTGGAGCAAATAATGTTAAATGTATAGGCATGCCTCCATATTCAGAAGAAAAAATGTTAAATACCAAAGTGGTAGCTTCTTCCATCATGACAATTTCTTTAAAATTATGACCTATTGTGTTCTTGACTGATAAGTCACAGAGCAGCAGCATGATCTACCACGAAGTGTTCAAAGTTTAACATATAGTATAATCTCAAGCTTTTCCCACTATCACAGAAAGAGGCTGTCATTACAAGGTCTGTAAGACCCACTGAGCATAAAGGTTATTTCTTTCTCATGTCGTTTCTACAGAATTTTCCATGAAGAAATTTGCTGTGCACTTTGTTTTGTATTCAGCATTTAAAAAGGTGATTAATTTTTGTCTCTTTCGAGTCAAAGATAGTTGATTTAGTTCATGAATTGATCCATCTGCTATTAGTATGCAACACTGAAGTGAAAATTCTTTGAAGATAGGGTAGACGTCCAAAAAATAGGATAAAAGGACTGCAGATCAGTTAGACCAAAATCCTGCTGTGAAACAGGATAAAAAACTTAGTGGTTTGAACCAGTCATTTTGAAATATTTCTGTTCAGAAGTAGCTCAGATTTAGTATGAGATGGGATGTATAATGAGAAGTAGAACAACGTAAGAAACAGAAAATGCGTTGCTGTCCATGAAGTAGAGGCTCCTTACTCCCACGTTCTACAGTTTAGCATGACTGTTTTGTTTGGAAATTACATTGCCACACTTAGCAAAACCATCACTGTCCCAGTCTTCAGACAGTATATAAGCAAGCATCTAAATTTAAATACACATATAATGCAGAGGACAGATTTTTAAAGGTATTTAGGCATCTAATTCTTAGCCTTGTGTTCTCTAGTATCTTTCCTAATCAAGTCATATTCATCTATTAAGCAGCTGATATCCTAAGATAGGAATCTACCTTGCAAATATTATTTATTAAATTCTCAGAGCCCTGTGAGTTAGGCAGACTTCAGGACAGACAATTTAAAGACTGGTACATGCAAGTTCAAAGGTGCTAAATGGATTGTAAGGCACATCAGCAGAAGAGCAAACCATGTCCTGGGCTGCATCAAAAGAAGCTTTAGCAGCAGGTCAAAGGAGGTGATTCTCCCCCTCTACTCTGCTCTCGTGAGACCCCACCTGGAGTACTGTGTTCAGATGTGGGGCCCCCAACATAAAAAAAGACCTGGACCTGCTGGAGACAGTCCAGAGGAGAGCCACGAAATTAATCAGAGGGCTGGAGCAACTCCCCTGTGAGAACAGGCTGAAAGAGTTGGGGTTGTTCAGCCTGGAGAAGAGAAGGCTCCGAGGAGACTTAATGGCAGCCTTCCAGTACCTGAAGGGGGCCTACAGGAGAGATGGGGAGGCACTCTTTATCAGGGAGTGTAGTGAGAGAACAAGGGGTAACGGGTATAAGCTAAAAGAGGGTAAATTTAGACTAGACATTAGGAAGAAATTTTTCACTGTGAGGGTGGTGAGACACTGGCACAGGTTGCCCAGGGAAGCTGTGAATGCCCCATCCCTGGAGGTGTTCAAGGCCAGGCTGGATGAGGCTTTGAGCAACCTGGTCTAGTGGAGGGTGTTCCTGCCCTTGGCAGGGGGGTTGGAACTTGAAGATCTTTGAGGTCCTTTCCAACGCTAACAATTCTATGATTCTATGATTCTATGTACCTAGCAGATTTAAATTCTATTCTTCTACATTCAGCATTGTTTTTATGAAGTTGCCTGTATATCAAATAAAGCCCCAACAATGTGCAGTTTAATAATGTTTCTTGTGCTTTCCCTGAGATTCAGTACATGGCTGGACTCCTAGAAGTCAAGATAAATGGTCTATAAATATTTACAATCCCAGTTCTTAAGGCATAAGTGGGATTTTTCAAAAGCTCATCTTGCTCCTAGAGTTTATTGGAACTTGTTAGTTGTTGGGGGTTATTTTTCAGTCTCTTGTGCAATGATTTGGTAATCTTTATTGTTAGGGAATATGGATCTGTCCTATGCAGCTGTCTGTGCTTTACGGATGACAGCAGGAAGACACTGCCAAAGGTTAGAGACAGCAAAATTCACTTTATTTGCAGCAAAACAGAAATAGTATTTGTAGCTTTATGACAGATATTACAAACTACCTCAGTCGCAAAGCATCTTATCATTGAATGCTAAATGACATTCACAGTAGTATAAATTCTACAAGATGCATAAGACAATTTTATAGTACAAATTGTGAAACTTTCTGCATAGGCAAAGACAAGCCAAATGTGGTTTGTAAAAGGAATTCATACATATTGCTCAGCTAACATTAGCTCCTGGGTGGTAGTAGCTGGCATCCCATTAAGTGATATCTAAGTCACCTTAGTTTTCTCACTATATATCCACACAAGGGTGGCAGAAATTCTGCAACACTGGCAAGCCATATAATCATAGAGGATTGTATGTAAAGGCCCTTCTTCATCTTTCCTACATTTCCAGCTATACTATTTGGACTAATAAAAAGCATTGCCATTATTTAGAGACTTTTCCATGCCTTTGTTCTCAGGCATCTGTGATTGCACTACTGCTGGGTGTTCTTCTGTGACACTTTGATACAACATACCCTGAATATGGTGAAATTAATGAGGGCATGAATCTGAAAAATATCTTGAGTCTTATTTTAAACCTTGCAGCGTCCATCTTCAAATTGAACCCCCTTACAAGCCTAAGTGTAGGCACTAACCTAATTATTTTACTGATGGGGATTTTGCTAATGAGCAACAATGGCATAAGAGAGGGAAACCTTACTGATCTTATCAAAAAGTTTTGATAATGCTTTGCTTGGTGTCCTAACTTTTCAGGATATTATAACACCAATGGTACAAACCAACTGAAAAAAAAAAAAAGAGAAAACAATTGAGGTGAAAAATAAATTATGAAAAATAATTTTGTGTAATCTCTACTAAGAAAAATGTTAAAAAATATGTATAAATAGATACTTCTTCTTCTTCAGATATATATGGTACTGCTATATGAAAATATGAATTTTAACACTCACCAGGACAACCTCTAATGCCACAGTGCTTTTTTTCATTGTAGTTTGTAAGCTATTATTATTTTATGTTACCGTAAGTATGAGAAGCCTTTTACACAGTGACATGTAAAAAAGCATGTTTCAGTGAATTTTCAAACTGTTTTTCAAACTTTATCATTGTTTATTCTTAGAGATTGGACCAGGTGATGTCTGTTAATTTCAGTTATTTTGTCAGTTTCTTATCAATTGGATTTAAGATGCTGAGCATTAATTGGAATAATCAAAATTCATGAATGATGATGAATATTTTTCTGTTTGAGCATCAACAAATAGCACTAACCTAAACCAGCGTGGCAGGCAATAGATTTGCTAGAGGTTTGCTGTCTGCAGTTCACTAAGAACAGAAGACAGTGAACTTAAAAAGTTGAACTAATATAGCTGTCTTAAAAAAATATGAAGGTTTTGAAAGTGTATTTAGAGTGCTATACTAGAAAAAAAAAAACCCAACAAAAAAAACCCTGCAGTGACTAAAAACAGATTATTGGCAAAGAGCGAAACCAACTCTGACTTCCTCTGAAAATCTACCAGATGCTCTTTCAGATGTGTCAAGTATATCTCTCTGCTCTTTTTCCTTTTATTCTTTATATAGACCTTTTGCGAAATTTGCTGTGTGGTGAAAAGCGATACCTTCCATTATTTCATGGTTGATTGATGCCACTGTCAAGATCCTAGAGTTTGGGCTGCCTCATTGCTGTCAGAAATCCGTCCCTGTTGTGGTTTTTTATTAATTGCATCAGGTCAGTATTCTCCCCTATGCACAATTTTTGGCCACTGGTTTCAGGGGGTTCTGATGGAACCTGATTATTTTTCAGTTGGAACAGATATATGGGAATATTAATAGTCAAAGCTATGAAAGATTCAAACACCTTCCCAGGGCTGGGTGTAATTTAGACATCCAAATGCAGAAATGCAGACCCTAATCCCATCCCTTTTAACAGTAAGGTTCAGCAGATGTGTTGTATTCTCATCCTGAACAAGACCAAACACATGTCAAACTTCTATGGGCGCTGAAAGGTTTGGCTTCTGACTCATTAAGAAACCCTTTCCAGAGAGCAAGCGTTCCCACAGTCAGCACTCACAAGTGGTCCAGTGGCCCAGACGAGTAGGTTTGCCTATGGTTTTATCTCAAGAAGACCTACAGAATCATGTGCAGCGTCAAACCCAATGATCACTATATTCATACAACAAGACCTGAGAAGAGGAAGTACTAGTTTTTCTTTTGAGCAACAGCATGGTGGTATTTCCCATAAGTATTTCCCATAAACATATCAAATGCAGGTCATAACATATGTCATAACAAATTTTATCCATTGACTTAGCTACATTTACAAAGCAGCTTCAGTTTACAGGTGCCATAATCCATCAGAACCCCATTCCCTCTAAAATACAAAAATAAGACAGGATTCAGAAAATAAAGAGGTTGTTTTTGTAATGACTTGAATCATTTTGCATTATCATGCTTTACAAGCAAAAGAACAAGGATTTTGTAGGAAAGGAAAAGTTACTAAGCAAAGTGTAAAAGAGAAGTTTTTTAAATAGTGGAAGGTGTTTTATTGAACAATTTCTTCATTGCCACTGCTGCAGAAAGGGTAGGCAGGGCATGTACAGAATTTTAACTATCATCTCTGCAAATCCAAAAGACTTCCAGTCAGGAGAATAAAACACCCACTTCTAAGTTCATGAACTGGTTATCAGGTGATGCATAGTATTTTGCAGATACAAAATCTTTGTACTGAGCCAATATCTATTACAAAATTATGAAAAAATTAGCAAGGTGAACAATGAAGACAAGTAAATATCTAAGTCCAATAATGGATTTTATAGGCATTTTTAAACTTAAAATATCATTATAGTTCATTACCATCTATTTAACTGTGTCCAATTTTTTTTCAGTATCGTCAAGTTAATCTATCTAGTTTGCTCTGTCATTAAGCATAATGATTTGCAGAGCAGTGGTGGCAGTAGAGCATTTTCTCCACAGCACAATACATGCCAAGGCCAAATGCAAGGTCCTGTACCCGGGTTGGGACAACCCTCAGTATCAGTACAGGCTGGAGGATGAAGGGATTGAGAGAAGCCCTGTGGAGGACGACTTGAGGATACCAGTGAATGAAAGATTGGACATCAGACAGCAATGGGGGCTCACAGCCCAGAAAGCCAATTGTACCCTGGGCTGCATATAAAGAAGCATGGCCAGGTGGTCAAGGGAGGTGATTCTCCTCCTCTACTCTGCTCTCTTGAGACCCCACCTAGAGTACTGCATCCAGCTCTGGGGTGCCCAATTCAAGAAGGACGTCGAGCTGTTGGAGCGGGTCCAGAGGTGGACCACAAAAATTATCAAATGCTGGAATACCTCTCGTGTGAAGAAAGGCTGAGAGAGTTAGAGTTGTTCAGTCTGGAGAGGAGAAGGCGCCGGGGAGACTCTGTTGCAGCCTTTCAAGATATAAAGGGGGCTTATAAGAAAGATGAAGAGAGACTTTTTACCAGTGCCTGTAGTGACAGGACAAGGGACAATGGTTTTAAACCGAAAGAGGGTGGTTTTAGATTGGATATAAGGAAGACATTTTTTACAGTGAGGGTGGGGAGACACTAGAACAGGTTGCTGAGAGAAGCTGTGGATGCCCCATAATTGGAAGTGTTGAAAGTCAGGTTGGACAAGGCTTTGAGCAACCTGAAGTAGTGAAAGATGTTCCTGCCCATGGCAGGGGGGTTGGACTAGATGATCTTTGAAGGGTTGTCTTGGTTTCTCGGACACTTGGGCTCTTACCTCTGTTCCAGGATTGCAGTTTCAGGACTCTCCCTGCTCTGGGATCATTAGCTGGGAACAGGCTCAGCCTTGGTCATCGGGTGGTGAGCAGTATCACTGTGTTTTGCTGACAGCCAGGGTAAAACTACAACAGATGCATAAACTGCTTTGGATATCACACCCCTTTTTTTTTTTTAATTAATTGGAGCATAAGTGGTATGATTTAGTTATCTAAATGTATGTAAGACTGGAGATGTCCTAGACAATCCATTGGTGCTGACTGGTGTCACTCAGGACTTGTAGAAGAGCTGTGCCCTGTGCAGTAACATCTGAAGGCCTAGCAGGATAACAAATGCATTTCAAATGGCACCAGATACCTACCTCTAGAAAATGGAATGCATGCCTAGTGCTTCACCAAGATACCATTCGACAGCACAGATTCTGGATCAAAACAACCAGTCAGTCATTTTTAAGCAGTTTCAGATCACAAAGTTACTTTTTTTAATCAGCTTTACCCTCATAATAAAAATAAAACCTCCTGAAAATTTTTGATTGTCACATTATAAACTTAAATTACTTCCTAGAAAATCACATGGGAGTTTATTTCTGTTTATTGATGCGCACTGAGCTCAAGGGTTTGTTTTTTTTAAACACCAATATTTTCTCATGGAATCACATTATTACAGGTATTTTGGATCTTATTTTTATTATTACTAGCTGCATAACTTGTTTGGAATAAGTGACAGAGGATCTCAGTATTTAAAAGGCACTGTTTTAGGGTACTTTTGATACACAACCCTGAAAAACCAGCAGATAAAGAAACCAATCCACCAAACTTCTTTTGATTAGTGTGATATATGTTTCATAGCAAACATTCACTTCTCTTAAATCAAAAATTACACCACTGTCTTAAGAGGAGCAAGACATTATTTTAGCTGCCCGTAAGAATGTATGTTTAGATTGTTGGATTCACTGGGAAAGAGGCATAAATTTGAGGAAAATAATTCACATCCAAAGAGAAAGAAAAAATGCCTTTCTTTGACTATACCACCACCCATTACTGAAGCATATCCTGGCTAGACTAGATTCCATAATGGATGTGGAAAAAAGACTATTTGGAAGGTAAGCATTTGATCAATGCCTCTGAGAGCTGAGAGCCTTTCCCAAACAATAATTAGGAATGCAATATTTTCTTTGTGCCATTGCCTTTGTGATCATCTGGTGCTCAAAAGAAGGAGAGGAAAGATATGCAGGGGGAAACAAAAGGCAGAAATTTTACAGGTATCAGTTTAGACTTAGAAAATGGAAAAGTAAGACACCAGAAAAATAATCTTAAACTATGAAGTAAATCATGGAATGGTATAATTTTTCCAGGAAAGCAACATCATCTCAGATGTAGTGTGGAATTCAGCTGAGTGGACTTTCTCTTGAATTTTTACAGACATTAAAAAGAACCATTAGGCTTATAAATTAAACCTGGGAATAACACATAATCAAATGGTAAGAAAGTATTTTCTGAACAGCTGAAGTCTAACAGTGTTCTTTTACATGGTTGGGTTTTTCCCCTGGTTTTTGATAACTGTACTAGAGAATTGATTCCTAAATGTGATCTTTTTTACTATTTGACCTTTCTAAGCCTTAACAATAAGAAAGAGTGCCTCAGGTAATAAAAATCAGTTATGTATAAAAAGAAGTTTTGTACTGAAATAGGTGGAGCTATTCTAGTTTACCTCAACTGGTTCTAGCTCTAGGAAGCCAATATTACATAAAGGAAAAAAGGCTGTGATTTGGCAGCACCTAAGCCTGCAAGTAAATGGAATCACTGAAACATAATACATGTAACAGTGAAAGCCCTTGTATGCCCTGAAGCATTAAGCACACAGCTTTAATCACGTGCATGATTGCTGTGTGGCATCAAAAAGAGAGTCATGGTGATGACCTACCACAGTAGATATTACATACATTAAAGCTTACAAGCAAAAGTAAAGAGCTGAAGTGTTATTGCAGCTACTATTAGCAGCAATGAAAAATGTAGTCATCTTTGTGTGGTAAATACATTACCTTTGGTGTCCTAATTATGTTTTAGTGCCAAATTATTAATTACTCATGACCTGCATAAAGTAGCCAAGGGGTAAAATAATTGTTTATGCTAGATCCATGCTATTTAGTGATCCAACTCAGTGATTAAAACTAATAAATGCATTCCCAAATGGCACATTTCAGTGAAATTCTAAAGATCAAGGAAAAACTTAATACTTCGTTATATTAACACAAATATCAAAATCCTTCAGGATAAAAGTTTTCTCAGGAGAAATACATCATACAACACAACAGTTAATGGACTAATTATGAAATTATGCCAAAATATTCAAAGCTACAATGATAAAATAGTTAGGTGGAACAAGTCTCTCACATCAGATCAGCTGGGAAAGATACTGTAGTCTTGGTTCTGGGACTGTTTGGTTCAAACTCAGCCGTCAGGAAGAGGATTATTCATGTCTACAAAATACTGAAAACATAAGGAATAATGGGAGATGAAGCTGTCATTACTGTTGAAATGAATCCTTACACTAAAACCAATTACACTCCTGTGAAACTAGTTCTTCAGAAACAACTATATCTCACCATCTGATCAGGAGGTGAAAATACTGGTGCTTGAGTTGAGAGCAGAATTAAGAAAAGCCCGCTAATGACTGATCCTCTGTTACACCCAAAGTATTTCTGACTTGGAGTATACCTGACTGTTAACACTGTGCAAAAACTATTCTTAGATATTAAAATTCTGGCATGAAGGCTAATATTAATGTGAAACCATTTCTCAAAGAGGTGATTGAAATGGGTAGGAGCTTCATGCTTGTGAGAAGACTTCGCAGTTTGTCAACAGAAACATAGAAATAAAGGACTGTGTGTACCTTGCCAGTTTATAGAGCCTGTATATGCAGTGTGATTATCTTTTTGCTGATAAACTAATTTAAAGTAATATGTATTCTGACCAATTGAAATCCTCTCCATAAATGTCAGATCGGACACAGTTACTCCTATGTCTGAAGCTGAGTTTATATATTTGTATATTTTAAAGCCCTAAACATGACAAAGGTAATATCAACTATGAAACAGCTTGCATAACAGGAAAGTAGCTTCTGTTTCAGTTAGATCATCCTTGTACAAAAATACCTACTCACAACTGAAATATATGAAGTAATAGAGTCCATCACATCCTTTTGACCCAACAGGCAATTACTTCACTTCAAGCATCAGTTCTAGTTTTGATTTAATTTTGTCTTGCTTCAGCTTCCAGTCATTAGGTTTCTCTACTTTTCTTTTTTTTTTTTTAGATTCTGCATATTGTGATTTTTAAATTACTTCTTACTCTTTTTTTTCCTTTTTATAAATGAAATAGACTGAGTTTCTTCTTTTACTATAATCTAGGTTTTCACAACATTCTTGTGACCTCTGATACCTTTCAGTTTTCTGCCATATGTTTTTAAATGAAGACATTAACAGCCTTTCACAAGTAGTCCTGTCATCTCCAGACAGAGAGGGAAAATCACCTTCTTGTTTGTTACTGTCTTGCTTAAAGAGACAAAGTTTATATTTTCCCAGTTAGCTGCTGCAGATCCTTTTGGGATTACACATTTAGTTGATGACTGATGATTTTCTTCCAAAGACAATTCATTTCCCTGATGATAAGGAAGATTCCATTTTATAATAGTACCATCCAATAATAACTCTTTTTCAGTATGACACATGCCCTTTGCACCTCCATTTGTATTATTTGATTTAAAGCAACAGGATAACAGGATAACAACACCAAACCTGAAGTAATCCCCAATGAAAACAGTTCAAAGAATGGAAAAATCTACTTTCAAACAAACATCTGTAACAAGATGGCAATGCACATGACTGGCATTTAGACTAGTAGCTAGAGCATCTTCCTAACCCCAACAAACTGAGGGACAGGGAACTGCTGGAAAGAGTCCAGCGCAGAGCCACGAGGATGATTAAGGGAATGGAGCATCTCCCTTACAATGAAAGGCTGAGGGAGCTGGGTCTCTTTAGCTTGGAAAAGAGGAGACTGAGGGGTGACCTTATTAATGTTTATAAATATGTGAAGGGTGAGTGTCAGGAGGATGGAGCCAGGCTCTTCTCTGTGACATCCAGTGATAGGACAAGGGGCAGTGGGTTCAAGCTGGAACATAGGAGGTTCCACTTGGATACGAGAAAAAACTTCTTTACAGTGAGGGTGACAGATCACTGGAACAGGCTGCCCAGAGAGGTTGTGGAGTCTCCTTCTCTGGAGACCTTCAAAGCCCGCCTGGATGCGTTCCTGTGTGATCTGATCTAGGTGTTCCTGCTCCGGCAGGGGGATTGGACTAGATGATCTTTCAAGGTCCTTTCCAATCCCTAACATTCTGTGATTCTGTGAAATTATGGGCACAGCATTTAAAGAAAGCTGTATGCAGTCATAATATTGAGCAATCCTTCCCACAATGTCTGCAATTAATATTTCCTTATCTCCTCTGATGGGTCTATGTGGAAACCCTTTCTCTTGCCTGGATCATTGCAGCCCACTGCACCTGTCTCCATAGGGAACATCCATCTGTTAGCATTTGATGGGCACTTCTACCACAAAAGTGTGAGGTGGATGTTTTTATACTAAAATCAAAGTGTTGAAGGTTTCACAGTGCCTTCCATTAAAAGCTCTTCTCTAGACAGCACACATTTGTTCTCCCGACAGCATATTCATAAATGAGCTGAAAATGAGAGTGAACTCTGAAGTGATAAAGTCTGCTGATGATATGAAATTATTCAAAGTAAAAAAGACAGAAGATCACTATGAAGAACTAGATAGGGAACTTATGAGACTGAGTGACTGGGCAATAAAATGCTGAAATTAAGTGCAGGGATGAGTGTGAGGAGAAATACTCTCAGCTTCCTGTATAAAATGATGGGCTCTGAGGTGACCATTAACGCTACATGAGTGAGACCTAAGGTTATGAGAAATAGATCAATGAAAAAATATGCTCGGTACCTGTCAATTGGTAAAACGAACAACCGACCAAACAAAAAAACCCCAACAATCAGACTTATTAGAAAGTTATCTGAGAAGGAAACAGAAAACAAAACTATGTCAGTGTATAAATTCATTGGTAATCCTTATGCCAAATCCACAGATCATCCAGAGCACAGAGAGTTCCTGTCTGCACCACACAGTTTCCCTTTGTACAGAAACCAGAACTCCAAGGAAGCACAAATACACCCAAATACAGGGTCAGCTTGAAAATGAATCATGCTGATCATGATTGTGAAACACCAGTGTGTAAAGTAATATAGCCTTTGTTTCAATTCTCTAGAAAGATGCTCAAGCACAAAGCTTTTTTGCACAGGAACACTAAGCAAAATCCTAGATTAGATATGTGGATTTCCATATAAAAGAGAAGCAAAGTTTGTGTGACTGAGCAGTATTTTATTTGCCTAGCTTGTGTGTATATACATATGTATATACATAGATAAAAGCAGATAAGCTTTCAGAGGAACAAGCCTTTCTCTAGGAGAGACCCAGCAAGTGTCAAGCTAAATTACAGCTAGGAAAAATTGATATGGATATAATTTGTATTCCAGAGAAAAAACAAACTGTGTGAAATTAAAGGCTTGTTGGCATCTGTGGGGCAGAGGGGAAAAGTGACAGGAAAATTGTTAAAGGCTGTGAACCAGTGTCTCTATTCAGTCTGGCTCCAGTAGTTATGACTTTTAGTTGCCAGGTTCTAATTTTCCATGTATTTTGTAGATCTACATTTAAAATCAACACTCAGATATAGTGATTTGTGGAAAAGAAAGGGATCCACCAAGGCCTATAGATCAGGAACCTGCCTACGGAAAGCGAGAATGTGATGTCCCCCCCAAAAATGGGAATGTGTTTTAAACTGTACCGTTCTTCCCCAAGGATTTAGGAAACTTTCTCCACACTGAAGAAAGTGGCTTAAAGTCTTAAAACATCTTCTAAAGTTAAGTGCCTCTCTCCAGTTTCTCTCACAAAACATGGCTGAAAAACTGCTCAACATACTTTTATTCAGTGATTCTGAGACTATTGTACTTATCCAGCATGTGTAAAATATGTCCAGCTTCAGTTTATTCCTCCATGTGAGGGAACAGTAGCAGTGGCTTACCTACGTAGATTACGGTTATTCCTCAATGGACCACTAAACCCGATACTTAGTGAAGCTGCTTCACTTGTCTGAGACAGGCAGGTAAGTTCTGGGCAGGACCTGGAATGTCCATGGGGTTTGCCTAGTGGTAACAAATCTCAAATATCCATAGAAGGGACAAAGTTATATTTTGTTACTGAAAGAGTTATTACAGTATGAGTACTAATCCATACATTTGTGGTAGGTATAGCTCTAACCTTTCTCTTACATATTCCAGGACCTTTTTCACTTTATGTGAAACTTGGTTCTGAATGTATGTACTCAAAACCTCCCATTTCTGCCAGGTGAAATGCTCTCATTGAGATGAGCAGAAAGACTCCTAGTTTGCACATCCAAGAGAGCATAGGCTTTCTCTAGAAAATATTGCTTAGGACTTTAAATACATTCTGGCCATGACAGTAGTGACATTTATATCTTCTGAGAGGAAGCTAAACAGCCTTATGAACAATTTTATACTAAAATTTCTAAATAGGTCTCCAGATAGGGATGTGGTCCCATCCCATGTGCTCAAAGAAAGGGCAAGTTAGCACTGCCTCGCTGTACTTTGGATTGCACAGCTGCATCCATAAAACAAGTGATCAAGCCCTAGATTTCATGTCATAGAATCAGAAAATTATTTGCGTTGGAAGGGACCTTCAAAGATCATTTAGCCCACCCCCCCTGCAAAGGGCAGGGACATCTTTCACTACATCAGGTTGCTCAAAGCCTTGTCCAACCTGACCTTGAAGACTTCCTATGATGAGGCATCCACAGCTTCTCTCAGCAACGTGTCCCAGTGTCTCACCATCCTCACTGTAAAAAATTTCACCACAGCTTGGTGTAATCTGCAGACTTGCTGAGAGTGCACTCAATCCCATTATCTGTGTCATTAATTAAGTTATTAAATAGCACTGATCCCAGTACAGACCCTTGAGGGACACCACTTGTTACTGGATTCCTGAAAAAAGTAGAAAGATCTGTAAGGCATATGAGAGATCTCAGTCAGGTATATAAAATCAGATACCATCTGAATGCTGAGTTAGAAGAGCTGTTATTGAAAGATAGAATTGTTGCAACAAGTACTGTGAAAACACAAAATAGTTAATGTTGTGCCTTGAAACCTCAGTGATGGGCACTGGATCTGGCTGTGAGATGGTGGAAGAGACATTACAGCTGAATAAGTTCTGTTGGCTATTTTCATCAGCTGATCCCAGTCCCTTCTCTAGTAGAAGCTTAGCCTTTTATATAACTAAGGAACTTCTGTTTTGCTTTTTTTCTGCAAAGTTGCTCTCCTGGTCTTCTTTACAAAGAAGTCATAATCAGAAGGAATGCATCCCTACAACTGAAATCACCCTGACCAGTGAATGACCTCCAATGGGATGGTTTTCTTAGTCTTGGTACTGTGTCAGAAAGAACTGCTTTAAAAATTGGTGATAGTCCTCTAGCAAGACGTATGACTAATGAATTAGTCAAATTCCAAGCAACTAAACAAATAAAACCAACAATATCCATTTCGTTGTTTTTTTTTTTTTGGGGGGGGGTTCAGTGGTGCTGGAAAACTAAGATCTTACTGTGAAGTGAAATCCTAAAGAGTAAGACAAAACATATATGGCTCTCTGGTCATTTATGCCTTCTCGGGCAATATTATGGATCAAAAAGACAAAATAATCTTATTTCTATAGTTGGATCTTTTAAAAAAAACCTTTTAATTGGAAGCTAAGATTCCAGAACTAATTGGTTGCGCTCTCTCTTCTCTAATTCACCTGACCCTCATCACTTACGTTCTTTACAATGCCACTGTGTAAACAGTTTGCTCTGGAGAAATGGAAATGAGAGTCACAGGAAAATCTGCCTTCCTCTTCCAGTCTTTATAACTATAAAGCTGATTTCTACACAACATATTGGTCTGGAAATACTGTTGAAAATAGTGAACATACTAAAAAAAGGTCACGATGGCTATAGATTTACTTACTTAACCAAAATTGTTGACTGGAGAATTCTGATTAGTCAGAACATTAAAGTCATGTTACAGAAGTATGGTTATTTATGGTGCCGGATAACACAGAAGCAGTATGAACAACAGGATTAATTCCTTACTGGAAACTGTGACACTGGAATGTTAATCAGATATTTCTTTTGGTATATAGTAGTGCCCTTTCAGGACACTACTTGTATTAAAACTGTGAGAAAAACTTTTAGAAGTATTTCAGTGGCACAGATTAATAGCTAGAGAAGAAGAAATTATATTTGGATGACATTTATTAATGCAGTGAATTAGCATTGTGCTGTTTTGTTTCTTCCCCTTAATAAGTCAGAAACTTCTGGCAGTGAAGAGTAAGAAACTGAATGAAAGAGAATTTAAAAATCCGAAAAGAGTGTTGCGAACAGAGGGAGAACAGTCTTTCTGATTGCCTATATACTTCTGGCCTGCAGTGATGTGCCAGCTCACTAGGGAATAGGGTGGAATAATGAATAATAGGGAACTAGGTAGTGGGGGAAGTAGAAATTATTATTTCTATTGCTAGAAGCTTTTCACAGACTGTCTTACATTTTCCTGCAAAAAAGGAAATGCATCTGAGGGACAAGAGTATGAAAAAGGAATGACCCTAATTTCTCCCTTGGTTTACATATTACCTGTCTTCACATCTCTCTTTCTCACTTGATGCTTATCTCTCAATTCCCCTTTCCTCTGTTCCTTCCCATCATTTTTGGTGTCTTTAAACTCCATATCTAGGTCTACTACCAAATACATCTGCCAACATCCTCTCATAACCCTGCATGAAACGAGTTGCAAGTAATTGGTCACAAAGTGTTTGTAATGATGGTGAAAGGGACTAATTTGTGCTAGTGACATTATATATTAAATAAATGGTAAAATCTTAATTGGAAACGTTGGGAAATGGCTTACCCCAGGACAGAAGGCTTTAGCACCTCATAGGATTCACATACCTTTTCTACCTCCTACCACACGGCGTTTCTCCTGAAGGAAAGGAAAAATCATGGAGAGTGAGAGGACAAGAAATTTTTGTGACCAATGGCAAGCTGCACTCAAATAGAGCACAGTAAAAAAGTGGACTTCTCTTAATGTCTTTTGTATTTAGCTTAAAAGCTGTTTGGGATAAGACTTTCTTTTGCTAGAGGCTACAGAACAGGACTACTAGCATGATGTTCCTGTGCAAGGGAACAGATGGCAGGCAGCAGGGAAACAGGCTCAGCAGGGACTTCTCTGCCAAGATACATGGAAAGGTGGGAACATATAAGACCTACACCATGAACAGTGACATACTTTGTGCCACGTAAAGGGAAGAAGGTGTTCCAACCTTGCTTGGTGCCTGATGAATAATATATTGTACATACTGGGGAAAAAAAAAACCAAACAAACCCACAAACCCAAACCATGTTAGTTTGACATGTGTAAGACAATCTAAGAAACATGGATTTGGACAAACTAAATAGCGATGTTTGAAAAAAGTCACATTTTCTGGGACCAAAGGTGCTAAAAGCACTGACATATATCTTACATTTTCTGTTAAATCTCTGTATGTGGAATCTGTCCTCAAAAACCTGGAACAGGTTCCTGGAAAGTTCTCTTAAGGCAAGGGCATGACAAGGGGAAAAGAGTAGATTTGGCATGTCTGAGAAACAATCTATTGCTTACTTTTGTTGACCTTTGCATTCACCTTGCTGCTGTGTGAAAACACATTTTTTTCAGAATAGAGCAGAGAGGAAATCTGTTCATATTAAAGTCCTGACATGTTCCCTTCCTGCTCAGATTTTGTCCTAACAAAGGGTGTTGCATCACGGTACAAAAACCCAGAGGAGCTATAAAGATGGTACTGATTTATTTTTACTGTTTAGGACTCAGAGTCTTGTTAGGACAGAATACAAAATGACAAATTTAAAAAAAAAAAAGGCTTTTGAGGCTACAGTTTATACGTACTGTCCAATAAATGTCTCATGCAAACTTCATAAATAGCCCGGGTGAAACCCAGAACTTTGCCCTCTTGTGTGAGTGTGTGAAACACTAGTCTGCAGGATTGAGTCTTTGTGAACTGGAAAAGTTCATGCACTGAGGGAACAAAACTTACTCCACACACGCCAGGCTGTGATGCTAAAGAGGCATCCTTTCTCCTTAGGACTGGTTACATTAGACTCCTGTTACAGTCAATGGAGAGAAACAGGAACATTTAATGTTGCTATTTATCTTAATCGAAGGGGTCACCTGCCGTAGAAGTACTGATCACTCTCCATTGACTCAATTGTCTACACATCTGTAGAGAAAGACTTCTCTATTAATGTGTCTGTAGTGGAGTTGCCTGTGATGAAAGGAGACAAATACCAGTCCCTAAGAATCTTGGCGATGCACAAATGTAAGTCAGTATGGGTGACAGATTCTGTGTTAGGAGACCTGCAAAACCAGGCTTAAGATTCTCTCCAGGTCTGCCCTGTCCTGGTGTAGCAGCGACAGGCCAGGCGAGACTCCTCGCAGCACCTGAAGTGACTCTGCGGAGCCTGTTTCCAGACACCTGAACCCTGCTCTGTGCAGCCAGGTGTGAGCAACATGTCCTCGCACGGAGCCAGAGCGCTTCTAGGTGTTACAAATGGGATTAAAATAAGCATTTAGTGCAATGTGAGGTGTCCTTGTGTATCCATCCTGGCTGATCTAAAGAGGCACTCATTTTTCCTGGGTCCTATCTACCAGTTTCCTGTATATCCACGGGATATTAGGCTGCAAGGCAGCCCAAGGGGCCCAAGGTCAGTATGTTAAACACCTGAATTGCTCCCCTGTGTTGAGGCATCAGTTATCTGTCTCCACCCTCATGCTGAGCTCTACCTCACTCTGTCCCAGCCCTGAGAGCAAGGAGGGTGCCCGGGGAGGGACCATAAGGTGACCACAGCCCCGGGTGAGAGGCTGTCCCCACACAGACAGGGGTGACACCAAGCTCTCCATGTCAGCCATTATCCCCATGGGCCTGAGTTATGGGGCTTGCCCATCCCTCTGTGTTTGAAAAAGGCTGAAGAGCAATGACCCTTTTTCCCTGGGTAGCCAACAGCTCAGTCTTCTGTCAGCCCTGGATCCTCCCGGTGACGTGGTGGCCGTGTCACAGTGGGTAGAATGTTGGTGGTGGCCGTGTCACAGGGGTTGGTGACACAGTTGCCCAGGACAGGTCACCAGCTGAGCAGTGGCCAGCGCAGACGGGAGGCGAGCAGGCGGGTGAGGAAGGGCTGAGGCGAGAGGGCAGGGAGAGGAGGGCAGGGAGGCAGGGGGTGCCTGTGGCGCGACAGATGGCGGCTGCTCCTCCTTTGTCTTCCAGAGCCGGAAGCTCACACAAGGACAGGACCAGACCATGGCACACTCCTGTCCTTGGCCACAGCCAGAGAGATTCACTACCCTCTACAAGGACACTGACACAAAGTTAAGACATCAAAAGAGTCTGGCAGAACCTGGGGCAGGGATTGCCCATGGTGAGCAGGGTGGCTGCTCCCTTTGCTCTTTGTCCTGCCTTTTGCAGGCACAGGTCCAGACAGGAACAGGAGCAGACGATGGCACACTCCCATCCTCAGCCACACAGCCAGAAATGTTGGCAGCCTTCTCCAGGGACACTGACAAAAAGTTAAGTCATTAAGAGTGTGGCAGAGCCAGGGCAGGGATTGCTCATGGTGAGCAGGGGTGGCTGCTCCCTTTGCTGTTTGTCCTGCCTTTTGCAGACACGTGGCAAGAGTGGAACAGGAGCAGATGATGGCATGCTTCCATCCTCAGCCACACAGCCAGAGAAGTTTCCAACCTTCTGCAGAGACGCTAACGCAAAGATAAGTCATCAAAAATGACAGCAGCTTTTGGCACCAGCCTGGTGGTGCGGTGGCACTGGCAGAATGGGCGTTTGGCTGGTGGTGGCCCACGCCACCATGGGATGGGTGTCTCCTGGCTGCCAGGGAGGTGTGGGAGTGACAGCCTTGGCCTGAGGCTGGTAGAGCCCTGAACAGACGTTGCCCATGGTTGCAAGGGTGGCTGCCCCTTTGTTTGTTGATACTATTCTGCCCTTTGCAGCCACGAGCACAGACAGGGAGAGGGTGAGACCAATGCACACTCCCGTCCTCAGCCACACAGCCAGAGAAGTTTCCAACTTTCTGCAGGGACACTGACACAGAGTTAAGTCATTGAGATTGTGGCAGATCCCGGGGCAGTGATTGCCCGTTGCGAGCAGGGTTCGCTGCTCCCTTGGTTGATACTATCCTGCCTTTTGCAGCCACGAGGTGAGACAGGAACAGGAGCGATGATGGCATGCTCCCGTCCTCGGCCACACAGCCAGAGGTTTCCAACCTTCTACAGGGACACTGACACAAAGTTAAGGCACCAAGAGTCTGGCAGAGGCCGGAGCAGGGGTTGCCCATGGTGAGCGAGGGTGGCTGCTCCCTTTGCTGTTTGTCCTGCCTTTTACAGCTGCAGGCCCAGACAGGGACAGGACCAGACTACGGTGCACTCCCATCCTCGGCCACACAGCCAGAGATGTTTCCAACCTTTTACAAGGACACTGACACAAAGATAAGTTATCAAAAATGACACCAGAATTTGGCAGCAGCCTGGTGATGTGGTGGCAATGGCAGAATGGGCGTTTGGCTGGCGGTGGCCCATGCCACCATGGGATGGGTGTCTCCTGGCTGCCAGGGAGGTGTGGGACTGACAGCCTTGGCCTGAGGCTGGGAGAGCCCTGGACAGACATTGGCCACGGTTGCAAGGGTGGCTGCCCCTTTGTTTGTTGATACTATCTTGCCGTTTGCAGCCACGAGCACAGACAGGGACAGGACAAGACTCCTGGATGCGCTCCTGTCCTCAGACACACAGCCAGAGAGGTTTCCAACCTTCTACAAGGACTCTGACAGAAAGTTAAGGCATCAAGTGCCTGGCAGGGCCCTGGGGGCAGGGTTGCCTATGGTGAACAGGGGTGGCTGCTTCCTTTGTTATCCCACCTTTTCCAGCCACAGACCCAGACAGGGACAGGAACAGACCATGGCACGCTCCCTTCCTCAGCCACACAACCAGATTTGCTACTGTCTACAAGGAAGCTGACACCAGGTTAAGGCATCAGGGGTCTGGCAGAGCCCTTGGCAGGTGTTGCCCGTGGTGAGCAGGGGTGGCTGCTCCTTTCTTTGTTATCTTGCTTTTTACAGCTGCAGACCCAGAGAGGGACAGGACCAGACCATGGCGCACTCCTGTCCCCTCCCTCCAGAGCCACTCAGCTGGAGATTTCTGCAGCTTTCGACAAAGCCATTGACCTAAGGACAAGGAAGCACACCCAGCCCCAGTCTGCACCGTGCCAGGGTCCCACAGGCAGCTGGAGGCTCCCCACAGCCATGGACAAGGGGAGCTCCGCGCCACTCGCCCTCTCTGTCTGGAACTGACCTTGAAATAAAATTTTCTGTCATGAACCATTGGCTGGTTCTTCTGGTTTGTGTGGTCTTTTGGGGGAAACCTCCTGGGCCTTTTCCTTATTGTCCCTCAAATTTCTCCTTATTATCCCTCAATTTTTCCTTATTGTACATCAAATTTCTAGATCTTTATATATATCTACAAATATCTTTATGCACATATGAAGCATATTTGTATCTCCCTTATGTGAAGGAAGTTCAGAGCCAATCAGAGCCTGCTCTGAGATCATGTGTGTTTGATGCTTCAAAACACAGAAACCACCCAAAGGCAGAGCAGTATGAAAACACGTGGGCTGTGAGCCAAGAGCCGTGTCCTTGGGCCACTGCGATGAGCCTGTGGTACAGGGGCTCCACACAGACCTCACCATGAGGCCATTTTTTGTCAAGTGCACAGCTGGGATGTTCTGCACTGTATCTCTGGAAATATTCACCTGAAGCCATCAAAGGAAAACATTTCACTGTCCGACCTGTTTTCTCATAGAAAACATCCATTGTCCATGCAATTCCCTATAGTCACATAAAGATGCATATTTCTGGTCTTCTGAACATATTGACTGAAATATTAACATATATTTCATCAAATCCAGGTCAGGCTTTACTAAAGATTTTTTTTCTAATAATTAATTGTAAAGATTTTTTTGAAAAACCCTCAGATTCTCAGAAATTCAAACATCTAATTCAATGACAATAAGACAATACTGGTATCTTAATATCTTGGTAACTTCTGTGAGTCATGGCAGAATCCAAGTTTTACCAAAGTATATAAGACATTTTTTTATGATTCAGATATCTCTTGTGTGGACTATGTTGGGAGAGCTGGCACAGCACTCTTAATTTCTGTGTAGTGGAGTCTCATATCTTTCACGATTCATTTTTTTATTTGAATCAATGAGATTGCTAGTCAGATAATACGACAGATAATGCACAGAATTAGAATATTGTCTATATGAGACTCAGAGCCCTACACTCATTGACAATTTAACATCTATGGTGTTGTTTCCTATCCATCTGCTCTGATTTTTTGAGCCAGACCTGTCCCAGAAATGTCAATGCGTATAAAGGAAGTGCATAAAAGCCATGTTTTGCAAAGCCGGCTGTGACATCCTCAGGTTACTCAGAAAGTATTGAGAAATATAGGGTTTTAACATAGGAAGGGTATTATAAAAAGATGTCATGATAAATATTAGTCATGTTACAACGCATATCACTTGGATGTGGTAAAGCAATGCTAGGGCAGGTGCAGTGTAGGGCTCAGTGGATTAGACTGGACTATGCTAAATGGAAGTCTGACTTGTCCCATTCTGTCACCCAAGGACAAAAAGAGGGCGAAGACGAGAGTTTGGAACTCACTATGAAACAAAGTCCTTCCTCGGAGCTGAAACTTGATTTAAAACCCACACAGTTCAAGGTTAAGGTACCTCTCATGAGTGATGATTTACTGACTTGTGATGCATAAGGTACCAAAACCACTCAAATCATATTTTGACTCAATTCAATTACTTTTTAAAAACCGTGAAATCAGGTCCCTTAATCACATTAAGAATGCCTGATCACTCAGTTTCAATTCTGATGCGGTCTGTGAAGCTGATGCCTTGTATTTCTGTGGTATCAACCCAGGGTTTCTCAGCCCTTGTGTGACTTCTGAATATATTTCCCTTTACTGGTGATCAATATTTTCATATTTCACTGTCCTACTTGTACTAAATGCCTCAATACATGTACAGGGCTTCTTCACAGGCCACTGAGATTTTGTGAGTCAAATGATAAACTCTGAAATATTTTTTTTTTTTTTGCAAAACATTTCAGTGACCAGATCTTTTATGACCTACCATAGTACAAATGCTCATTTTTGTGGATTGTGCTAGAGACCCTGAAAGTTGGTAAACTAGCACAGAACGGACCAAGTAGTCATTAGTGGTGGGACTCACCTCATCTGTGTTTGGTACATATGATGCAAATTTCTCACTTTCTGAAGTAAGCTTTCTTTTTAGCTAGTGGAGAGTAGCAGGTGCTTTTAGGAATTATTCATTTGACCTGCTTCAGACACTGATTTAGGATGAAATGAAACATATCTTAGAAGGGCTTTTTCTTTCCTCTACTGACTATGAAGTGAGTCGTGGGCATAACTCATCTATAAGCACGGAACTGTGAAGTTCAGTGAAATTAATCCCATCCTACCAGACTGTGACTGATGCAAGAGACCCTATGTCACACATGCTTACACCATTTTTATTTATTCTATCTGTCTTGCTGCTATAGTTCAGGCTAACACTTCGCCTGTTTTATGTTGAACTAGAGCTGATCTTGATGAAAACCGTTGACCAATGCAAAACACTTAAGTCTGTTAAAAGATGTTGCTGTTCAGAATTTGGTATCATCACCCTGCATATGCAACCTTCAAAAAGTGGTGCAGAATGCCTGCTCCAGCGTAGTCTCTCCCTGGACTGCAGGGTGGATATCAGCTCCAGCATGGTCTCTCCCTAGGCTGGAGGGAAATCTCCGCTCCAGCACCTGGAGCACCTTCTCCACCCCTTTCTCTGACCCTGCTCTTCATACAGTTGTTTCTTGCACTTTTTCTCCTCACACCACACGTAGATTAAACACATTTTCCCAGAGATGCCACCATCTCAGCTGAGGGGCTCAGCTGTGCCCTGCAGAGGGTCTGTTGGAGCTGGCTGGAACAATCTCTTTGTGTCCTCAGGCAGCCCCAACCCCTCCTCACAGAGGCTCCTGCAGCTCCCCTGCAGCCCACGCCTTGTCATGTAAACCCAATACGTTACTGCCAGTCTCCTTTTCTTTTTTTTTCCTAGGATGTAGCTAGGGGAAATCTACTTATTTACCTGGTCCTGGCTGCTGCTCTCTGAACCAGATAAAGTCTCTCTTGGCAGAGGTTTTTCCCTGAGGGCAACTGAGCATGGCCAGGGTGTCATACGAAATTAGCACAAGCCGAGGGAGTCCTGGGAAGGTGTTTTCCCTCCTCAGGCAATATAGTGGCGATGGAGAGCTTGCAGATGGGATAAGCATTAAGCATGGAGCTTGACCTCTGACATGTTGGAAGGAAAACCATATTCTTTGTACATCTGGAAGATGACTGATTATGTTAGTTGTTGCAAGTGAGGAAGCTGCTGGGCTGGGAGAAGCTTGGAGGAAAGGATGTTATCAAGGAAAGGTAAGGGTTGTTTATATCCTCTCTCTTCTTGTACTGTTTTATCTAGTCACTGAGCTCTGCTATTGTAAAAAACATGTTGCAGTAAGACCTGTCTTTGAAGGCCTGAAGCCCTTTAGAGACTTTGTGTTTAGAGAAAGGTGAGGGACTGCTCTATCTTGAAGCTTTGGTGATGATGATGATTTAGTTCCCCATTGTAATATTTCTTGGTACACAGGTACAAGGTAATAGGGATCTTTGCAGTGGTTTTACGCAGAGCAGGAGGCACTCCAATAGAGAGCAATTCAGGGACATCAGGTCAGGGTGGAGGAAACCCTTTTCTTTCTGGTGCTCAGAGATGTGTAACGTGCCTGTGGTAACTTTGAAAGTTACTGACATGACAAACTAAAAGTAGGGAACTTCCTTGTTATGTTTTAAGTCTCACTCCTGAATGAATTTAGCTTTTGAAGAGAAGGCAAAGATTCAGTACTGTGGCATCTCAGTGGAAATTAAATACCAGTCACTTTGTGTGCCTGGAAGCATGATTGATTTTAAGATCTTCTATGCTAGACAAGTACTGGTCTTGTCAAATATCCCATAGCTTAATGTGACACAGCTGAAGTCCCTGCGCTCAGGAGGATATATTTTATGTGATGATGGGCATTTAGCAAGTGATGCACAGCCAGGCAAGACCTGACTTCCCCATGGGGTTTATCCCAGGCTGAGGAAGCAGGATGGCTCCAGCCAAGGGTGAGCCTATGTTTTCCTTCCTCTCCTACACTGTGGCGTGAAGGTGTTGCCTGCATTAGCTGTTGCTGAAGAAATTAATGAAGTTTAGTCAGCTCCAGCAGGCATCTGCTTCTCAAAAACATGACCTAGTCTCAAATAGTTTTGCCTCTGACCAAAGCATTTAAAAAAACTTCTCAGGATTTAATCAGCCTTAATAAAGGAGTTATTCTGAAAGTCAGAGTTCTTCCCATAATAATGTTCAAGTCTAGGCACAGTCAGTGTTTTGGTCTGGTACACAGCATAAATAACAGCATCTGGTGTCTGCCACATGAAATAATTTTTTCCATTTGAAGTAAGCAAGTTTTCCTTAGTCACATCGTGCTACTGCTATTTAGCAAGCCCTTTTGTTTATTCCTAGCCAGAAAAAGGAGCTTGAGGAGCACAAAGATGTGTGTAGTTTCCAGGAAATGCTGTCCTGTGTCTCCTGAACTTGAAGAACCTGTTCAAGACAAAGGGTGTCCGAGGCACGTGTTCAATCTGCAGTTGGTATAGATTGGCAGCACCTTGTAAGAAGTCTCTTGGGCTTTAGTATAAGGGCCTTTGCTTTTGGGGGTAGGTGAGACAGAACCACTAGTTATAAAAATAGAAAATCAGTGATTTTCCTCATTTTTTTGGTAGTCACCTGTCTTTAAAAAGTTCTGTATACCCACACACACAGATGACTGAAATTGTGTGTAGACCTTGTAACACCTGAGGTAACGTCAACTAGAGACAGCAGTGAAGATGTGGCTTATGGGACATGTTCAACAGGAACATACTTACTGTGTCAGTTGGGCTCCCTTATAAAAGTGAGAGAATTAATGGGAAAGATAGTGGATGACTTAAGAGCAATATCGCTCTTCACTCACTGTGTTAAAAATAGTTTATATTTGAGACATAAGTTAAGGAGCACTTCAGATATTTCATTGCTGTACAGCTTTGGATAGGCTGATAATGGGTAAGATTTTTCAAAATATAATAGGAAGATAGTTTCGATTGAAATTATGTGAAATTTAGGCATCTTAGTTTCTTTTGGAAAATTCATTTATGCAGCCTTTTGCTTCTTCAAAACCTTTACTGTCATAGGATCATTTTGTTCCTGTTATTCAAGAAAGAGGAAAGAGAGAGATATCAGTTCTTGAAAGATCTACAGGAAGATTTTCTGCTCTGGATGTTTTTGCCATTAGGTGGTATTTTGGTTAGAGCCACAATTCTTTGTGTTCTTGTTATGAATTCAAACTATTATTAACATCCCTCCCAATGGTCAGTGTGCCCCTATGTGCTTCATCTGTGTTCACACCTGCTAAGTCAAGATTACTTTAGACTTAGCAGTGACCCAGGATGTAAAGAGTCACTAGGAAGGTTAGCTGGCAAAGTCAAAATTGCAAAGGGTCAGTGTGCTTGAGTTGACATGACTGAAACTTTATCACAGACTAATTTAAAAATGACACTCTCATTTTGTGGAGAAGGTAAGTTCCCCCCTTTTTTTTTTTTAAATTATGTCTCTGAATGATATTGCATGGTGCTCAAAGACAGTGTGTCTTTTTTTTTTTAATTCTAGAGTATCATATACTAACGGTATATTATTTACAAAAGTGAATCACAGGTTCAAGCAACTGAGAAGGAGATTGACTAGCATACGTAAATGGATCACAGAATAAGCTGTGAATACGACAGAAATGATGATGGGAGTCATTGAGGGAAGTACTTGAGCAGAGACAGCAAAGTTTTTAAGTTACCAAACCAGCATAGCTTTTAACTCAGTAAAACAAAAGCTTAGAGGATCTGGGAGTGCTGTATATAAATATACTGAAAAGGAGGAGAAAGAACCAGACCGTTTTAGGTCCAAAGATAGTCCTTAAATATGAAAAAAGTGTCTGAAAGTGTGCCAGGGGATGACCTTGGGAAGACCTGAGAAGTAGCTAATCTGGTTTTGTCTTTAGACTTTGAAACTTTCCTAGGGCAAGGGCCTGTCTTTATATTCACATGGGACACTGCTTAGAGCCCTGTATCTGTTCTTCATTGGAGTAAACATCAACTCCATAGGCATTTCAGTTACCAGGAGTAGCTCTGAATGCAGTCACAGTAGGTAGTAGGTCACAGCATTTGCCAGTCATGGATGGGACAATAGCCATGGCACAACTGTTTGCTTGTGCTAGAGCTATGCAAATCAAGTTAACTACATTCTTTTTCCCACCTTTGGAAAGACCTTGGAGTTCTAATGCTTCCTGAAGGAAGTTTCTGGCATCACAGTAGCCGTCTGCTGCTCCACATCCAAAGCAGTGAGTCTGGCTCTCCAGGTTTCTGTCCTTGCTCTGTCTCAGCTTTGTCCCTTCTCTATCATTCTACTTCCCTCACTACTCTGACCCTTGCTTGGCTCCGATCTTTTGTCTTCAGGGAAAATGCCAAACTGAATTTAGTCGCTGCCAAGAAGCTTTGAGCCTGTGCTGGCAAAGAAGAAAAGCTTCAATTTGTACAATGTGGCACGTGCCTGTATTTCAGTAGAAACACTTAGTCTCAAGTGTTTGTCAAGTGGCAAGTTCAACAGAACAGCCCTGATTAAGGCAACTGACTGGTACTGCAGCAGTTTCTGAGTCTCAGGGGGCCACACAAACCAACCTCCAGGCTTTCAAGATGTAGGGCAGCACCATTCTCCTTTCTCCAAATATGTTTCTGTAATAAGAGAGCATAATTTCTGCTTTGGTGTGATGTAGGTGTGCAAGGAAACCTTCACTGGGGATGGGAGTAAGCCTCAGAGTTTGTGTCTACTTTACCTCACTTGTAGCTAATCTGTTCTTACCGATCCAGTTAACACATCCCATACACAAACATGTCGCATATACACACATGTATCACATTCATACATAATCAAGCTAGATTTATTTACCAATTATTTTATTTCAGATGGATTAGGGCATGTCTATTAAACTTGCAAAGATGCAACATGAGAGGAAGGCACATTTTCAATAAATAAAATACATCGCAGCTATACCTGGAAAATTTTTGTAATGAAAATGGAAACAATCTGAAGTGTGAGGTATTCAGATATGTTTACAGTATGGTAATCTGAATCCACTTTTTTAAAGGCTATGGAAAATCAAGTTCAAGCTGTCCAACCACCGTGATATGCCTTTGGTGATAGCTCATCCTTGTCTGTCTCCTGTTCTAAAACAATGACTAATAAATAACCAGAAGAAAGCTTGTAAAGAGTTTTAAAATTGGTGTTTGGCCCCATTTATATCAACAAACTATGTTTTCATTTCTTTGTTGAGGGCAGCTTTTTTTTGAACTGATAAATAATAGTATTTAAAAAATACAAATTAATGTCTTCAAATATTTTTGGATGCTGGATGTCCATAAAAGTTATTGCTAAGACACAAGACACACATGGTATGAATATCATACTAGTCAATACAACACAAACGAGTATGGTAATTACTGTCCAGCAGCTAGAAGTAGTATACGATCTAGATACGGACATTAAAAAAAAATCCCAAGAAGCAGCCATCAGTTTTTTTCTTTTAGTGCAGAGAAGTTAAAAGAGAGGGGAGATGTGATACTCTTAAATATGGAAAATATTGCAGCATAGAGGTTGGAAATAAATGGTTCAAAGTGGACTCAGGCAGAAGAAAATGTATTGGCAGGAACAGAGAGAAAGAGATTTAATTCAGGAAACAGAAAATGTTTTTAATGGTGAGGGAAGCTGAGCACTGAAATAGATTGCTTGGGGAAGCTGTGAAATCTCCATCACTGAGGTTTTTAAGAACAGGGTGGAAAAACATTGATCAGGAATGATTTAGGCAGACGTGATTGTGCCCAGAGACAGGAGGATATGCTGTACCACTTCCTTTTGTCATTGCATGTCTCTTTATTAAGGGCCTTGGAGAAGTCCAGGAATCACATGCGTATGGAGAACGATTGTTCCTGGGGATAGTCTTATCAGTATAGTCGTAGTTTGTGTTAATGCTGCCTTTACTTTGGAAGATGTCTACGAAAGTCTCAGACTAACAGAATTTCTGATATTTTATAAACACTGGGAAGAGAACACTGCAGTTTGCACAAGAGACTAATTAAAACATTTTGGCCAAAGTGTTTGAAGAGCTTATGCTCTTTTTTATGTTTATAAAAGCTGTACTCATTCTCTCTCGTTCTATAAGAGTTTCAGTGATGAAGCTCATCAAGTACTTCAAAAGCACTTTAGGTGTGATCTGAAGCTTGTTGATGACAGTAGAAATTTTTCTATTACTTCTTAGTAGGCTTCGCATCAGACTTTTTGTGTGTATTAGTATAGTGAGTCCTATTTTCTTACTAGGAATAGCATGCATGACAAATATTGCATTTACTTGGTCAAAGGAAGTTTCTTCTTATTCTACAAGCAGCTGCATGTGTCCAACACCATGTTTCCAGGCCGTTTTAGAAAAGCTGTTATATTTCCGTTGAGTCAGATCTGTCTGCCTTGGTAACTGCAAGAGATTTTGACTATTTATGTCTGTTAAGAGGTGGATGGTACATCTTATGAAAAGACAAGCTGTGTTACCAAAATACTGTTAACCACACAGAAAAGCAATGAAGATGCTTATCTCATTTGTTTAAATGCACAGTGGTCTGAATTTAATCATGCTATTTTTACCTGGACATATTTCAGAGTACACCCGCCTCTGCCTGACATAGACAAGTCTGTTAAGAAGCATTAAAAAGATTTCAGAAACTTAACTGCAATTGAACCTGTTAACATTTGTTATATTGAGACCCTAAGATGTCAAGACTAGAAGTTTACAAACATGTAAATGCTTTTTTTAAAACCTTGTTTTATTTGTTAAGGTTGCTACACAAATTAACATTCATTCTCTCTCTTTCCCCACTCCCCCTTCTCCCTACCCATGCTTCCCCCCTGAGACATGGATTGTTCCCTTTCTCC